>SNQJ01S0024611.1:77745-109905 GCA_010110895.2 Picea sitchensis | reverse complement strand
ATTTATCAATCACTATATCCCCCTCCCTCTCTCTCCTCTACTCTCCCCCCCATTTCTCTCTTTATATCCCTCTACCCCCCCTTCCCTCTATATCCCCCCTTCCTCTCACACTCAATATCACTCTCTCTATACCTCCTCCTCCCTCTCTCTCTCCTCTCTCTCTCTCATACATCTACCCCTCTCTCCCCCTCATTTTGTATCCCACTTCCTTTCTCTCCCCCACTCTTCCCCCCTTTCTCTCTTTACCTATGTCTACACTCTTTGTCTAGCCCCCTCTCTTTCTTTCTCTCTCCCCCCCTCACACTCACACACTCTCTCTCTACGTCTATTATCGGACAAATCGGTAAGTGATGACACAAACTAATCTCCCTAACTTCAACAAGAAATTAGAACAAAACATAGAATAATACAAGCTTCTCCTTAGATTTCATTGTAATGTAAGCTAGTTCAATTAGGGAAAAATGACATATCGTTTAAACATCGTTTGATCCTTGTTAGTGTCATCCTTGCTTCATCTTTTGATTTGTGGGATGTTGAACCTATTAAGAATCACAAACCAACAAAGAGGGAGAACAACGATATATATATTCTAATAAAACCTATGTATAAGATCAAGGAGTTATACAATAAAAACGGAGACACTTTTATAGGGAAGAAATGTATCACTGCATTATATTGATGAAAGTGGAGAATGAAACCTATGCATTGATGTTGCAAGGTCCCTTCCAATGGCCCTTTGCTTCAACACACACACCTTTGCTCCAATGCTTTTGATGAAGAGTATTCACAACATAACTTGGAAAGCTAAAGAAAAGTTATCACAAGTACAATCTTCAACAAAATTCTTCATGCATAAGCCAACCTAACTTTTCCCATGAGAGATCCCTCTTTATATAGAGTGAAGAGGGATGGATGAAGAGATTATGATGATCCCACTAAATCAGATAAGTGGGTGAGATATAAATCGATCGAAGGCCACCTCATCCTTCCACAGATTCCATTCTAGAACCTTCGAGAATTTCACCTTTTTCCTTTGCTTGAGCATCGCCGCACCCTAAACATAAGCATCTTGTGATGACGTCGCAGTCCACTGTGGTGTAGCATGCGATGATCAGGGATCGTCGCACTCTTATCATTTTTCAAGGTGCGACGATCTTATTTGGTAGGGCTTTTAAGAAAGGAGAGATGATTCTATTTCCCAGGGAGAAATTCTTATTTCTTCAGTAGCTTCAAGGAAAAAATGAGTAAGCAATACACATATCATCGATGATCATGGAGGTGACCAAAATAATGTGTAACAATGCCCATCCTCAGTCTCTCTCTCTCCGCCCCCCTCCCTCCCACTATATCTCCTCTCTTTCTCTCCTACATCTACCACCTCTTTCTCTCTCTCCTCGGTGTTAGTCTCACTCTCACTCTCTCCCTTCCTCTCTTTCTCTCTCCCTCCCCATCTCTTTCTCTTTCCCCTAGTTCTACCTCCCTCTCTCTCTCTTTTTCCATCTCACCCTTGACCTCTCTTATACTCTTGTTTTCTCTCTCCACCCTCCCCTTCTCTCCTTCATCCCTCTCTCTCTACCCCTTCCCTCTCTCTCTCCATCTCACTCTTGACCTCTCTTTTTATCTACCCCCCTTCTCTCTTTACCTCTTGCATATAACCTTCCCTCTCTAAACCACCATATCTCCCTCCCTTTATCTCCTCCACTCTCCCCCCTTCCTCTCTTTTCCTATCTCTCTCTCTCCCTATAAGCCTCCTCTCTTTTTCCCTCTCCCCCACTCTCACACAATCTCTCTGTCTTCCTCTCTCCACCCCTCACACTCTCTTTATTCCTCTATCTCCACCCCCCTCTCTATATTTCTCTCTCCCCCCCTCACATTGTATTTATTCCTCTCTCTCCACCCCCCTCCTCTCTGTCTTCCTCTCTCTGACTCTCACACTCTCATACAATATCTCTACCTATACCCCCTAGCTCCATATAAGCCTAGGCATAACCTATACTCGACACTTAACCCCCTCCATACTTGATCCCTAAGTGCACTATGCATATACCTCTTATTAAAGGCCCCACAACCCTTTCAACCACATCTTGGTGCTCTAACCATTGGTATATGCTTTAAAACACTTTCAATCCTAAGCCCTTAGTTTGGGAGCTCATCCTTTCCTAGTAGGAATACGTGCACATTCCTATAATGTGCATGTGTTATAGGAACACGTGCATGTTCCTTCTGGGAAGTTTTTATGTGTCAAGCACACTCCTCAACCTCTTGTATATCAAAGGGAAGCAATGTACTGGCATGTCAAGTAAAGTAAAGGAAAGGCATGACATGGAAATGCAAGGTAAGGAAAGGCACGAAAAATCGAGGTGTGTTCCAACGGTTTTGTTAAAAATGAAAAATGGTAGGGATGGGACTTAGAGCACGGGGTGGAAAATTTTGTTCCTAAAATCAAAATTAAATAAATTTGAAGTCCAACAAGTGGGTGATAAAAGTACTTCAAAGAAAATAGGGTAGAGCATAGAGAAGTAAATGGAATAGTGAAGAGGAGATAAGAGCATTAGTTCTCTGTTCTAGGAAAAAGAGAGGAGAAAGATAGTCGCGTAGAGAGGAGGATAGAGCATTGGTTCACTAGGCGGTGGAGGTAGTTAAGTATCATAATTTGTTTTATTTATTGATAAAATATTTTACCAGAAATATGAGTGAGTTTTGTTTTATTATTTCATTCGTAGACATTGAAGAAATCCAAACGTCTTCTAAAGGTGAGGTAGGGATCACAACGAATAAAGCATATGTGCAATATAAAAATGTAGCCTCACATGTAAGGTGAGTGTTAAGTTTTTATTCTTCTTCCAATAGAGTACTTATACGAGAAATTATATGAACATGACCATGACCATGAACTAGACCTAGACCATGACCTAGAGCTTGACCTAGACCATGACCTAGACCCCCCTAGATCCATCTAAGCCTAGGAATAAACTATACTCTACCATTTACCCCCTCCACACCCAAGCCCTAAGTGAAATATGCCTATACCTCTTGTTTAATAATGATATCTTATGGATATGACTGTTCACCTACTATTTAATAATGATTTCACATGGTTTAATGATGATTATGGTATGTTGATTCTACTTTTTTATTTTAATATAAGCATAATCTTTTAGTGGATTCAATATTATTTATATGGAATATTTATCCTTCTTTGAATGTTTTTCTTAATTCATTTTTAAATCATTTTATCTTTCACGTTTCTTACCTTTTTGGTGATTTGATTTGATTTAATTGTCAGGTTTTCTCATGTCTCTCTGGGATTTCCCATTGTTTGATTTTATATTATCAAAAATCCATGATTGATATTTTTCCTTATGAGATTGGAATAGATTATGTATTACTGGAACACTGGTCTATTTTAACATTCTTCAATATTAGACTATTGTCGTTAGCCATTTACAACCTGGTAATAAGCGTAAAAGGTTAAATTTCCTTGATTTTATATTGTTCGCAATCAGTGTTCGACATGCCCTAGATTATGTATGACATAACAATTATCTATATGTAATCCCACACACTCTCTCTCTACCCCTCCCTCTTGGTATTCCTCTCCCACCCTCTTACACTCTCAAACAATCCATCTCTACCCCCTTATCTATTTACCACTTGCATCTAACCCTCACTCTCTCGATTTATGTATCCCCCTCCTTCTCTTTCCCCCACTCTCCCCACCTTGCTCTATTTTCCTTTCCCGCCCACTCCCCACCTTGCTCTATTTTCTTCTATATAACCCCCCTTCCCTCTCCCCCCCTCTCCTCCCACTCTCTCTCTCTACCCCCCCTCTCACTCTCCATCTCCCTCACTCTCACACACTCTCTTTGTCTTCCCCTCTCCCCCCCTTACACTCTCTTTCTTCCTCTCTCCCCACCCCCTCTCTCTACATCGCAAGGAAATAAATGGTCTTGACCCAAATTGTTGGATATGTGTTATATGATTTTAACGTTGTGTCAGGCGTGTAGGGGGGTTTGCGGCTAATTTTTTCCTCAGGAAACGTGTTGTATTTTTACCTCATTTTTTGTGTTGCCTCGATTTTCGTGTCCATTGTTGGGTGGTTTTTTGGCACATGGTGTTTTCCAATGGTTTTCTATTTCTGGTTAAGGAATTAGGTTTGTTGACTAATCCAGGGCATTGGGTTAGGGATTTGGATTCATGGATCCTATATGTATATTGTATTGTAAACAATGTGTCATTGTGAATGAATATAGAATACACTGGTTTTCCCGGTTTGGGTTTCCATGGGAAAAATATCTGTGTAATGTGAGTATTTTTCATTGTATCTTTTATGTTCTTTTATTAAAAATATGTTTGCAGTAAAATATTGTACAAGGTTAAAATCTACATAGACATGTCAAGACCTAGACCTAGACCTAGACATAGCAAGACCTAGACATGGAAAGACCTAGACCACGACCTGTACCATGACCTAGACCTATACGATGACCATGGCCTAGACCATGACCTAGACCTATAGGATGACCATGACATATACCATGACATAGGACTAGATCTAGACCTATACCATGACCTAGACCACGACATATATCTAGAGCTAGACTTAGACCATGACCTAGACCTATACCATGGCCATGACCTAAGGATTGACCTAGACCATGACCTAGACCCCCCTAGCTCCATATAATCCTAGGAATAACCTATACTTGACCCTTAACCACATCCACACTCGAGCCCTAAGTGCACTATGCATATACCTCTTATTAAATTCCTCACAACCGTTGCACCCAAAACTTGGTGCTCTAACCATTGCTCTATGCTTCAAAACACTTTCAATCCTAAGCCCTTAGGTCCTAGTTGTCCCCAAAACCCTATACATATTTATTCATAAATATGTTTGGTCTATAATAAATGCTATATCCATTGCATTAAGAGCATGCAAGAACTATCGTGAATTGAAATCCTCGAGGTTGTGCGCTAATCCATGCCCAACAGGAACACGTGCACGTTCCTAGAACGTGCACGCGCTTTAGTGAACACACATTATAGGAACGTGTGCGATTTCCTTATAGGAAGTTTTATGTTCCAAGAACACTCCTCTACCTCACTTATCTCAAAAAAGTGAACAAGCCTGACATCTACACACAAAAATAGCAGGAATAGATAAGTTTTTGTTCTTTTTGTCTTGTTGTTTAATTCATAGACAATTTTGTGCTATTGCAAGACAATTGTGGGAAGAATTGGAATAAAAATTTGTCCAAGTGGAATCAGAATTGTTGGTTGTGTCTTCTTGTATAACATCAAGAGTAATTTGTCCAATTGGAATTGTTAGTTGTGTCGTCTTGTGTAATACCAAGACAAATTTGTCCAATTGAAATTGTTAGTTGTGTCTTCTTGTGTAATACCAAGACAAATTTTTCCAATTGGAATTGGAATTGTTAGTTGTGTCTTACTATGAAATACCAAGACAAATATATCCAATTGGAATTGGAATTTTTAGTTGTGTCTTATTGTGTAATACCAAGACAAATTTGTCCACTTGGAATTTGATTTGTTAGTTGTGATTTCTTGTGTAATACAAAGACAAATTTGTGGTGGGGTGCTTGGAAGCCAATTTTTCTCTTTAAACATGGGGAACCTATGGAATTGAGAAAGAAATTCCTTGAGGAAAGAGAAACCCATTGAAAAGGTAGAAGAAGAAAGATAAAAGGAAAATTTATGTATGTCAAAGCATAGGCTTTCAGAAGAGGGAAAGCCAATTTCTAGCGGAATAGATGTTGTTGTTGTTTCTCTTCCATCACCACAAGCAAAGAGCAGGAGTTTAGTAGAGACCAATCTAATTAGTATATCATCAATAAAACTTGTTTTGGATGAGAATATAATGGAGGATTTACTTGGAGCTGATTATACAACAGATGAAATTAGAGAGGCAACTAGTGCACAACATTATGCTGAAGAAGTTATTTTTGTGCAACCTCTTGTTGGAAAGTCATACGTTCTAGAAACTAGTCATGGGCATGTCCACTCTCCTCCCATAATTAACCCACAAATGATTGAAAGGGAAATACATACACCATTTTTAACTCCACAACAGGGAGGTTAAGAGTGCCAGAATAGGGGTTCATCATCCCTACCTAGATTGAGCAATGTGCATCAAAGAAATCCTAAACACATTCAAGTGGATGAAAGTGTTCTAGCATCACTTGAAGGTAAGTTACCTAACCATACTATTATTCATTATTCTTATAAAATCATTAAAGAAAATTTTGAACCAAAATCCGATGTCGCTAAATGTCAATTATTTTTGGTTTTGTCAAAATCTAAAAGTTTAACTGTTGTTAGGAGAATTTTAAGCATTAAAATAGTCAAAAGTTTAGAAATGATTCATCATATTGTTAGAAACCTTGTGGATGCTTTTCAAATAATTTGTAAGAAATCTCATTCTAAAGATTGTAATGCAGCCCGACGTGTCTTGTCACAATCAATTGTTAGCAAGATTACAAGAAAACACTATTTTCTACAACAAACCTCTCATCTCATGAAATGCAATATCAAAACCCTTAGGAAGAATTCTCATAGGCGAGATAGCCCTGACACAGGTGGCCCAACAGATTTGTGGGCCTTTATTTTTCATGTAACACCATTTTGCATGAAATTTCATTTATATTTTAGTCGTCGTCATCTAGAGTCTTTATGCACAACATCTTGTGTACAAGGCCAAAGGGTTGTACACTTTATCAAAAAAAATTCTTAGATGGGATATTCCCTAGGTGTGATGGAATGGAATTACTAAGAAAGTGCATCCATGTAAACTATGAGTATGAATTGCAGAGGAAGGAGGTTTCCTTGCAAATATTTAAATATGTCACATATGATATTGATGGAGGTAAGGAAAGAAAAACGACACAATTGGTGACTTCCCAAGTACGATTATGTGATTTCATGAAGGACTTCATAAAAAAGACATGACAATATGTTCAACATGTCAATGGGGCTCGATGGCAGGATGAACATTTTATTATATGTAGAGATACATTTCCTGTTGGTATTGTCTTATCAGTGGTTGATTTTGATAAAAACTGCACCCTTCAACCATAAAATGAGATTCAAAGCTAGTATTATCACTAAGAGTAGGTTATCATAATGTTCCATATCACATACAAGCATGGGATGGATAGTAACTAAGAAAATAAAGTTATATTAATGGAGTATTTCTTCTATATAACCGATGATCTATGTCATGACTTAGCCTACGTACAACATTTATTTCAGTTGTTTTACAATCACCTTAAGGAGAAGAACATACACATGGATCAACATTGGATTTGGTCATATGGTTGCACATGCCAGTTAAAAAATGCTTGTGTATTTCAATGGTTGTGTATGTTGCACAAAAAACTCAATGTACCACACATTTAGAACTATTTTGAGTCCAGGAATGGGAAAGGGGAGCATGATGGAGCAAGTGCATGCATAAAAAGATCGTTATGTAGGAAAAAAATGAAGTTCACAACTACTTCCCTCATTTGAGATGTCAAATCCATTATTGAATGGTGTTCTTCAGTAATGGGAGACTGAAAAAGAACCTGTGAATACCAATCACATAGGAAAGGACATGTACATAGATATTTTTGGGAGGTGGTCGATGTATATCGGTCATAGTGGTATGAATGCAAAACAATTCAGGGCACTCATGGATTCCATTATGTTCGAACATTGAAAAATTAAATCGTTGAAATATAGACGAGAAAAATATCGTGCTTCTGTGGTCTATGTAGTAGTAATGAATGGGATGATTGTGAATCGACGGACTAGGTTAATAGATGGGATTGTGTATCACTCCCCATTGGTCAATGTATAACTATGGAATTATCCCAGTTGGAGGAGGACCAATCAAATATTTCAGCAGATTATGATCATGTCTTAGATCTCATACGTCCAAGTTCGGTGAAACATTCTATTAAATTTTGAATAACTATCATCAATGTTTTATTCTTTGGTAATTTAGTGGACTCACGTGTTGGAACTCCATTTTTTGCAGGGAACATATACGCAGTGGTTGAACCAAGAGATAATAAATGGGGCATTGAATATTGGTAGGAACATTTCTTAGAGGGAAAGCATACCCTCATGCGATCAATAACAGACTCTGAAGGAATTGAATTTCTAATTGAGTTCATGGTTATTAAAGGAGAATATATGACATGGGATGAAAGAAAATGAAATAAAGGTGGTTATGTATTTCAATATTATAGACTAGGTGAAGTTGTATACCACTTTACGAACTTGGTTGTTGGTACAAAAATACCACTACAAACAATGCCAAGTAAGAACTCATCAAAGGTACAATACTTCTTGCCTTACTCTAAGAATGAGAAGTTAATGGAGACCATCAGTATTAGAAGTGATCTCGATGGTCTACTTGAATGACTAGAGGTATTTAAAAGGAACAATCGAACACATATTTAAAATTTATGAATGATTGAAATTTTGGCTTCACGCTATGGTTGTTATGGTATTCTTGTATGTTGTGGTTATTTTTGTTGTTAGGGAACTATGTTTATCCTTCCCTTTCCTTTCCTTTCCTTGCCTTGCCTTATCCTTCCAATCCATTCCTTTCCTTTCCATGCCATGTCATTCCATTCCTTATCATGCCTTGCCTTTTCATTCTATGCCTTTCCTTTCCATACCATGCCATGCCATTATGTGCCTTGCCTCACCATGTCATTCCTTCCCATGCCTTTCCATGACATGCTATGACATGCCTTTCCTTTCCTTTCCATGTCATTCCCTTTCTTTCTATGCCATGCCATGCTTTGTCTTTCCATACCATGCCTTTCCATTCCTTGCCTTTCCATGCCATGCCTTTCCATGCTTTGCATTTCCTTGCCTTGACATTCCATTCCATATCTTTCCTTGCCATGTCATGTCTTACCATGCCATGCTTTCCTTGCCATGCCATTCCATGCCTTGCATTGCCTTGCCTTTCCATGCCATGCCCTGCCTTTCCTTTCCATGCCATGCCATGCCATGCCATGCATTGATTTTCCTTTCCATGAAATGCATTGCCTTGTCATGCCATGCCTTTCCATGCCATGCCATATGTTATAAAAATAGGATTGCAGAGCAATAAAATAAAATAAATGCATAAATAAAACACAGAAGATACACAATACAATAGAGACACGGATATACGTGATTCACCTAGTGTGGCCTACATCCACTAGAGAAATTTCTAGATCTTTCCTTTATTATTATCCAACAAATGAAGGGATACAACCTACAACACACCCATTGTAACTTCCTCTTCTTTCTCTCACAGTCTCCTCTCTCATAATATAATATTCAAAATGATACATAACCACAATACATTTCCCTCATAAAAGAGGGTTTCCTTCTAGGGACAAAAACCCTAACATAACTTCTACCCTTAGATCTGCGACCTTTTAATGAACGGTCTAGATTTACTGTGAAATTACAATATACATTTACAAGGCATTTTTTCCTTCGGGGGCCTGCTTTCCCCCAGACCCCTCAGGAGGGGAAATCCCCTCTGCACTCCTCCGCGTGGAGGAGTGTACATTATTTTAGGGTGTAAAGTATTCATGGGGTATAAACATAGCTGAAAACAAATGCCTTTGAATCAGGAACATAATCAGAATCCATAACCAACAATCTCCCACTTGGAGATTGATCTCAACAACTCCATCGTTGTTGTATTTGCTGGACTATGATCCTTCTTGGACCTGGAAAATTTCTCATATTCACCTTCATGGTTGAAGACCAACTGAAACTGAACAAGAACTCAGTTTCTCCCTAGTTACTCCCTTTGTTAGCATGTCTGCAGGATTTTGTCTAGTGTGTATCTTTTCCAACTTCAAAAGTCCATCTTCCAAGACGGATCATATGAAATGGTACATGATATGTACATGTTTAGTATTCTAATGGAAGACTGAGTTACTTGCAAAATAAATGGCACTCTCATTGTCACAGTACAAATTGTTATTCTCCTGTTTATTTCCCAATTCCTCCATAAACCTATGTAACCAAATCATTTATTTACTAGCCTCTGTAGCAACAACATACTCTACTTTTGTTGTTGAAAGTGAAACAACCTTTTGTAGTTTTGAAATCCAACTTATTATTGTGCCACCTATAGTAAAAACATGCCATGTGGTGCTCCTCCTGCTACCTTTATCACATGCCATATCTGAATCAACATATCCCTGTAGAAAAATGTTTGAACCTCCAAAACATAATGCATGAGTAGCAGTATCTCTCAAATACCTGAGAATCCACTTTACTTCCTCCCAATGTTATATACTTGGATTGTTCATATACCTGCTCAGAATTCCCACTGCATGTGCAATATCTGGTCTTGTGCAAACCATCACATACATCAAGCTGCCAACTTTTGATGAATAAGGGACCTTGGACATGTATTATATCTCCTCCCGTGTCTTGGGACACATTTCCATAGTTAATTTGAAATGGTTGGCCAAAGGTGTACCAACTGGTTTTGCATTCTGCATTCTAAACCTCTCCAACACCTTCTCTGTGTACTCACCCTGAGACAATGTCAATTTGTGATTTTTCCTATCTCTTGTTATTCTCATACGAAGGATTTTCTTTGCGACACCCAAATCCTTCATCGCAAATGAATTAGCTAATTTCTTATTGATCACATTTATATCTTGCATATTAGACCCTGCAACAAACATTTCGTCTACATACAATAGAAAGATAATATAGCTTCCATTTTCTAGATTTTTAAAATAAACAAAGTGATCATAATGACATCTACTATAACCTTGTTCTGTCATAAACCTGTCAAACTTCAAATACCATTTCCTTGGAGCTTGCTTTAGGCCATACAAACTCTTCTTCAACCTGCATACCAAATTTTGCTTCCTTTTGACCTGATACCCCTGTGGTTGCTGCATATAAATCTCTTCCTCCAAATCCCCATGGAGAAAAGTTGTTTTTACATCTAATTGTTCAAGATGTAAATATTCTACTACCATGAGACTTAAAATAGTCCCAATTCAAGTCATTTTAACAATAGGATAAAATATTTCCTCAAAATATATACCTTTCTTTTGTGCAAACCCCTTTACAACAAATATGGCCTTGTACCGCTTTTTTCCTCCATCTTCTTCCTTCAACTTGTAAACCCATTTATTTTGTAATTCTTTTTTTTTGTAGGAAACTTAACCAAATCCCAAGTCTGGTTATTTACCAGGGAATCCATTTCCTCTTTCATTCCTTTCTCCCGTGTCTACTTGCATTTCCTCTTCATAACATTCTCTTTCACCAGAATCAGTCAACAATAAATAATACAATGAAGGAGAATATCATTCAGGGGGTATACTTAACCTAGTAGGTATTCTAACAACACGTGTAGGAGTTTGAGGTACCTCTTTCTCATGTTGTTGTACATTTTGATTTTTCGGTACCTTTGGAATTTCTTTTTCAGTGATCTCATCAAGCACTGTGTATTCTGGTTTTTCTTTTTCATGTTTCTTTCCCTGCAACTGATCTTTGTACATGACCTTCTCATTGAATATGACATATCTAATCCTAATGATTTTGTGATTTTCATAATCCCATAAGCGATAACCAAAATCATTAACACCGTATCCAATAAAGGTACACTTCTTGGATTTTTCATTAATCTTTGTTATATTTTCTTTATCAATATGGACAAATGGTTCACAACTGAAAGTCTTCAAAAAATAATAGTTTACCTTTTTACCTGTCCATTCCTCCTCTAGAATTATACCATCCAAAGAGATTGAAGGTCCTTTGTATAATAAGTAAACAACAATATCTACAACATCTTCCCATAATTGTAAGGGAAAACCAACATGAAATCTCATACTCCTTTCATGCTCCATGATTGTCATGTTCATCCTTTCTGACACGCCATTTTCTTGTGGTGTTCTTGGAACTGTCTTCTCTCTACAAATCCCATGGTATGAATAATAATCATAAAACTCCTTTATGCAATATTCACCCCCATTGTCTAATCTAAGACACTTCAACATTTTTCCTGTCTCATTCTGAACCAAAGATTTCTATTTCTTAAAAGTATAAAAAACATCGGATTTTTGTCGAATGCAATAAACCCAAGTTTTTCTAGTTGCAACATCAATAAAAGTAACATAATAATGAGAGACACCAAGATATGATACCTGAGATGGTTCCCATACATTTTTATGCAGAAGCTATAACCTTTCACTAATTTTTTCTTTTTCGACTCTGAGAAATCTGACTCTCTTTTGTTTTCCATAAACAAAATGCTCACAGAAATCCAAATCAATTTGTTTAAGATATGGACACAAATTTCTTTTGTGAAGTATCTGCATCCCCTTCTCACTCATGTGTCCAAGCCTATGATTCCACAGTACTGTATCCACTCCTATAGAATCTAAAGAGATAGAAGCATCAGTATTACCAATACATAATTACAATGTAACTACCTTCTCTCCTTTTGCTATCGCCAATGATCCTTTGGTGACCTTTCACACCTTATATGTAAGTATGGATATACAACCTTCACTTTCCAAATTCCCTGTTGAAATTTTATTTTTCCTTAGATCTGGAACATGTCATACCTCTTTCAACAACCATTGGTTTCCAATCCTTTTCTTTATTTTTACCTTTCCCATTCCAACAGTTTTGCATGGTGCATCATCACCCAAATGAACCTGTCCAAAATCAACTTGAACATAATATAGAAAATGTTTTCTATGGGGTGTGGCATGAAATGAAGCCCCTGAATCTACTACCCAAGACTCATAAATATTATCTACAAAAATAATCAAAGCATCTTGTAACACATCACCTATTACATTTGCTTCCTGATTTTTCTCCTGTTGTCCATCTCTTTGTTTCTCTGAAGCTCTGTAGTCTTTCTTCAGATGTCATTTCTTTCCAAAATTCCAACACTCTATATTTCCAAGTATGGATTTGGATCTTCCCTTCCTATAATTCTTGCGGTTCCCTGAGCCCTTTCCTCTATCCTTTTGTCTTCCCATGTTCTCCATGTTTAACACATTACCTGATGTCTCACCTGTGCTTTTCCGTCACATTTCCTCACTAAGGATAACACCAACAACATCATCAAATTTTGGAGTGTTTTAACCAGAGACAGAGTTACTTACAACCATGACCAAGCTATTCCATCTTTCTGGCAATGAGCACAAGATTAGAAGAGCCCTGATCTCATCATCAATGTCCACTTTTACATAACTTAGTTGATTAGAAATCATATTAAATTCATTTAAATGATCTGCAACATACCCACCTTCTGACACTTTCATATTAAATAATCTCTTCATTATAAATACCTTATTGGATGTCGAGCGTTTTTCATATAGTTTATCTAGTGCATCCATCATATCCTTCGTTGTCTTTTCTTTCGAAATATTGAAAGCCATCGACGCTACCAGGCTCAGCCATATCGTTCCTAGTGCCTTTCTGTCAAGAACCTCCCATTCTTTGTCCTTCATGGTCATCGACTTATTTTCTATTCCACCCAATGGTAGGAATAGATCCTTTTGATATAAACAATCTTCTATCTGCATCTTCCATAACTGGTAGTTTTGGCTATTAAATTTCTCGACCATAAAATTTCCATCTTCTACCATTGCTCCCACTTGAACCCTCTTTTCCTATGAGTTATCTTTCGCTCCGGTACCAGTTGTTAGAAAAATAAGATTGCAGAGAAAAAAAAAATGTGGAAATAAAACATAGAAGATACATAATATAATATAGACACAGATATACTTGGTTCAACCAGTGTGGCTACGACCACCAAAGAAATTGTCAGGCCCTTCCTTTATTATTATCCAACAAATGAAGGGATACAACCTACAACACACTCATTGTAACTTCCTCTTCTTTCTCTCACAGTCTCCTCTCTCAAAATACAATATTCGCAATGATACATAGCCACAGTACATTTCCCTCATAAAAGAGGGTTTCCTTTTAGGGAAAAAAACCCTAACATAACTTCTACCATTAGATATGCAACCTTATAATGAACGGTCAAGATTTACTATGAAATTACAATATACATTTACAAGGCAATTTTTCATTTTGTGGCTTCGCCCCTGAACCTCCATCGGGGCCCTACTTGCCCCCAGACCCCATAGGAGGGGCAAGCCCCCCCTGCACTCCTCCATGTGGAGGAGTGTACATTCTTCTGGGGTGTAAAGTCTTCATGGGGTATAAACACGGCTGAAAACAATGCCTCTGAATCAAGAAGACAATCAAGTTCCACAACCAACACCATACCCTACCATGCCATGCCTTTCCTTTCCTTTCCATGACTTGCCTTTCCATTCCATGTTGTGCCATGCCTTGCCTTTCATTTCCATGTTGTGTGTTTCCTTGCCTTTCCTTCCCATGCCATGACATTCCATGCCTTGTCATTCCTTCCCATGCCAAGCCATGCCATGGCATTCCATGATATGCCTTTCTATTCCATGCAATACCTTGCCATGCAATGTATTTCCTTGCCATGTCATGATATTCCATGCCTTGCCTTGTGATTCCATGACTTGCTTTTCCATTCCATGTCATGCCTTGCCTTTCCATTCCATTCCTTGCCTTTCCATACCATTCCATGCCTTTCCATTCCATGTCTTTCCATGCCATTCCATGCCATACCATTCCATGCCTTGAATTGACTTGACTTGCCATGTCATTCCATTCCTTTCCTTTCCATGACATACCATGTCATGCCTTGACTTGCCTTTCCATGCCATGTCATGCCTTGCCTTGTCTTGTCATGCCTTTCCTTTCCATGCCATTCCTTTCCATGTCATTCTAGGCCTTTCTTTGCCTTGCTTTCCCAAGCCATGCCTTTCCTTTCCATGCCATGCCATGCCATTCCTTTCCTTGCCATGTCATTCCATGCCTTGCCTTTTCATGCCATTCCATGCCATTCCTTGCCTTGCCATGACTTTCCTTGCCACACATTTTCTTTCCATGCCATGTCATGCCTTGCCTTCCCTTGCCTTGCATTTCCATGCCATGCCTTGCATTGACATGCCTTGCCATGCCTTGCCTTTCCATGCCTTGCATTTCCTTGCCTTTCCATGCCATGTCACTCCTTGTCACTCCTTGTGATTTCCATTATAATGACCATGCTTCATTTTGGATAGAGTAATGTGAGGTTTCAACTCTCTTATTTATATTTTGATTATGTTAGCCTACATGATTGTTATTATTTTTTTCTAGAGTATTAACTAGGATGAATCTTCAGTATTTTGTCAGATTTAGGTAATGAGAACCATTAATTGCATATGGATTTAGGACTTATCAATATTTTCCACCATAAGATAATAGTTAATGCGTAAAACGAGTATTTATAATAAATTTAGAAAAAAATGAACTATTCTTACTTACATAGACTTCATTAACACTTTAAAAAGTAATTAATCAAATTAAATAAATTCATGCATTCATACACATCAAATTCATACACTTTGAAATCCATACATGCATCAACATAAAATGAATAAACAATGAGATTCATAAAAAATGTGCCATGAAATGTGTGTGTGTGTGTTTCTGTGTGTTCAACATCATCTAAATTGTACATTTTTTACAAAATGACACCTCATGCCCAATACACAAAATGACATCAAGTGCCCTAACATAAAACAAAAACAACCATACGGTGGCCTAGATACAAAATGGCAGTTATTGGTTACTCATTGATGACTGCCACCCTCGCCACCCTCAAGAGAATCCTGGAAATTGATCTTTCTTCTCTTTCTCGAAGAAGCAACTCTATTGGTTTTGGGCCTGGGCATGGTTCGTCGCTTCGGAGACTGCACAAAGAAAAAACATTATTATAACTTATTTTTCCACGATGAATTAAAAGACTTACAAAATGATACTTTGTAATTCAACATAAGACAACTCACCACATATGGTAATAAAAATCATGAGGGTGTTACCCTCCTCTACAACCCTAATATCTCAGTGATTCCACCATGCATCAATTACAAACATCAAATAATGAATTTAAACAAATATGCATAAAATCAATTCCATTCATGATACATAAAAAATTATCATTGACACATTATCTCACCGTGAATATATCGAGCCTCGATTGAGAGTCGCTGACAGGTGGAGCGCTCGGATGTACAACCTGCTTCGAGGCAAACTCTATTGTGGAAGACTTGGTGGATAGTGCATATGGAAATGGTGGTGGGGGTGGGTGACATACAGGTGCATCCACTATGGATGGATGCGATGGAAGAGGTGGTGTGGATGGGTGGACTACAGGTGAATTTAGTAAGGATGCATGGAATAAGAAACATGTTGGGGGTGGGTGGCGATGGACCCCCACAGACTATACAAGTGATGGGATAACCCTTGGCCTCAAGTAAAGTAACCCAGAAGCTATGGGAAGGTTACCAAGGACTAGTGTACTTGTACTAAAACTAGCAAACATATCAACAACCTACATACATATTAATAATATTGAACTATTAGTAAACAAATAGTAAAATTCAACAATACAAATATAACAAATTTGAGCTTTAAAAAATATTTAACTCTACACATGATACATATGATGCAGGTTACTTGTCCATATCAGGTGTACATTACTCGACATATCTTGGTCCCACAACCTGTAGAAACACAAGAACATTAAAAATTTGAGAAGTCCATAAAACAAAGAAATCACTATGGTGAATTGATCAAATGTGGCACATACCTGTGTATGGGGTTGACCGATTGAGCAGGATTCCTCTGCTACTGCATCAATGGTGGAGACAGACATTGATGATTCCATGGGCATAGAGGGTTTTCTACATGGGCATATCAACTACAAAAAAACATATAATAAAATATTGATATAAATAAACAGAATACTAAATGAATATATAACGATGACGAACATAGAGATGGTTAATATACTAAGCTCCTCCATGAAACTTTGTTGTCTAATGGCCTCAATAGGCCCATAGAAAGTCTACCTACAAATTGAACATCTGTGAGGTTCACATGGACGAATATTATATCCATGTTATCTCTCCTCACTGAACTTTGTTGTATGGGGTGAAGCTATGACCCCTCTATCAATGTCATCCACAGACACCTCCTACCGAGATAGTGTAAAAAAGATAGCATGTTACACTAGGCTCTGATTCAATGATGATATAGCTACATGCACCTACTGCAATATCTCTGGAACATGAGGATACTGGGAAGGGGGGCCAGGCCTTCACATGGGGTGACGAGGACCTAACATGGGATCACGCCTAGCATGCTCTCGATCCTGTGCAGACCCTCGACCCAACCCCTGGAAGTCACCTATGTCAAAGTAGTTGAAATGATGACCCAAAATAAATTTAGCCCATAATTTTCGTAAAAATATAAAGGCACCTCTCTTTTATTGCAGGGAGGTTTATCAAATACCATGTACCACCTATCCATCCAGTTTTCACTAATCTGTGGGTGGACGCACTGGTCAATGCAAATATGTTTCTTGTTCATAGGTGGTTGTTGTCCAAATCGAGGATCAATAAAAATAGACATCAGTTCTTGTTTTGAAATACCCAAGTCTCTAACTTGGTTTCTATCCAATCCAGTGTTGTAATACTCAAACATGATTTCCCTATATTCAAAAATAGAAGTCAATTTCCCTTGGGAACTTGCAATGGACCTCACAATGACATCCAATGAAGTGGACAAGGAATATATGTTTGGTTATCTTGTGCCCCTTAATTTATTTAAATTTTTTCTTAATGTGGTCAACCCCTCATAATTTTGGGTGTTTAGTTTGGGTGTTTGTGGTGTTGGGGTTTTCCTCGGCTTGGTGTGCTAGTGGGAGGTTTATATTGTCTCCAGGTTCCATTTATAATATATTCTGCAATTTAATAAGTGCAATTATGACAAAGGTATTACAAATAACAATTTAATTTTATCCCAACAAAATCAATAACATAATTTTGTGTAAAACAAAGAAAAACTATGCATTATCTTTGCAACGAACTTGAAAAAAAGCCTATACAATATTAGTGAATTGTTGACAGATTTACATTCAAGTATTAATTATGTGTAGTGAACCTTGCTAATAAGTTTTCAATTCCATTGGGATTTACATCCATAAAGCATGACTAATTATTTTTTATTTTTGCAAATCTAAGAGAGGAAATGACAAAAATCAACCATACCTTTCTTTTGATGGATATGGTGGCAAGATCTCGAGTTTTGCTCCTCCTCTATTTCCCCTCTTTTCTTTCTTCAATTTGGAAAATCACAAGGTGTAGTGTGAAAATGAGCACAAAATGTGCCTACGGTCCCTTACAAATTAGGCACAACAGGAATGTGCGCTCATTCATAGGAACATACACACGTTCTCAGGAATGTGTGCATGTTCCTCTCGATGAACCTACATGGAAATATGAATGGAGGTTCAGGCCTTGTGTTACACACCTAAATTTCACACCTCGAAATGTTTCACTTAAGTGTCATAAGTGTCGTATGCACCTTAATGGAGAAGCTATTACAACATCCATGTTGGATTGTAAGTGCTTTACTATGGCTTTCTATTAATACATAACTTGGCCTATTCCATTCATGTTTTGTGTCATTGGCTCATGAATTTCTATTGTTTTGAGAGTCGTCATAGATGGATCTATTGTCACCTAGCAATATAGAGTAGAATAAAGGATATTCCTCTTTGTTCATTGCAGGTTCTATCTTGCGCCTAAGATTTTGGTCAACAAGGTCAAAGTCTGGAGCAACGAGGAAAACCATCGTGAAAAGGTGAGTCATGTATCTTTTTCCTCTTACTTAGATTATTGAAATAGGTCTAAAAGGAAAGTAGTTACTATTTTTTTTTCCTTCTGTCTTGGATCAAAGAAGGGGTCTTGATCCAATGGGGGTTTTATCTGTCCACGGGGGGAACTTTACCACAAGAGAAAATTGGTGATTCCACTGGGGAGAGATTTTATTAGTATTTCCTTGGTTTCTTATATCCTTTTGAATATTTATTTTTACTTGATATTGTTTAATTATATTCCTTTTTATTTCTTCCCTTCCCTCATCACGATTGGGAATTTCACCAAGTCAAACACATGATTCCATTTGAATCTGGGAAAAAATTTGTGTTTTTTCAATCATTTCCAAGATTCAACACTCCCCTCTAGTGGCCTACAGAGTGTTGAAAACCCAAGTCAATGCTCTCTATCATTCTTTTGGGAAGTGTTGACCTCTATTCAATGTCCTGTCTGGATTATTACATGAGCGTTGATCTCCTTTCTCAATCAATTTTAAGCTCATTTTGTCTCTTTTTTCTCAGCTTCTTGATTCATATTTTTTCCTCAGAGTATTTATGACTTTGTTTGATTGAAATAATTGTGATTACCATCCTTTCTTGCCTCTTTTGAGTTTGCAAATCCTTCAAATTTGTGGAATGAGCACGACTACCTTGGGCTGACCTAATCCAAAGTCTATCTTACCAGTAGTTTGATGCTCATCACGAAGGTTCTCAAAATTTTGTTATCTTGATTTCAAAACTTTCTAAGTGTCTCAATTGATTTATTTTGAAGTCTTCTCCATTGATTTGGGATTGCAAGTGTTTCTTTCAGCATTGTTTTATATCCTTTTCATCTTCTTTGGTAATATTTTGGCCCTTTGAATGTTAGCGTCTCTATAGTATTATTGCAATATGGAATTTATCTTTGATTCTTGCTACTCATTTTTGAGGTTTTGAAAAAGTGATTTCCTTTCTCTTTTACAATTTTGAGTCCTTGCTTGAACAAGTTTTGAAACTTTTCTCACACTTGGATTCTTTCGGTTCTCATCAAACTTTTGAGTGCATTCTTGTTTGGATTTTTTTTTCTTTGTGTTCCTTTGTGTTAGAATTTATTTATTTCATTATTAATTGAAGGTAAGGAAGCATAAAAGTCTTGCACTTGATGTGATTTCATCACATTTACAACCAAACAAATTTTTTTTTTTGCATTCTTAGAAGTTTTGTTTTGGTACATGTTTTGAAAGAGATAGTCTTTCATTTGATTTATGATTTCAGAAACATTTATTTGATAGGTTGGCATCATTCATCTCTACATTTAAGAATAAAATTGAAATTTGTGTGATATTGAGTGTCTGTTTATATTAAGAAGAAAAAGATCTCTTCTCCTTTCCTTAGATAGAATTCATTGTACAAAACCTTTTTCATTTCATTATTTTTGCATGGTATTGGAGTCGAGTCACAACATCATCAATTTCATCTTTGTGGACCTTTCTGAGTAAAAATGACCACTGAAATAAACTAACATGCTAACTAAATAAATTAAACATTTTTTTTATTTATAGCACACCAACAATAGTCTAAGGATAGGGACTTTGGATTAGGGTGAAGTGAGTTAAATATCCAAGGCTACTAAACAAGACTGTAGAACACTAAAGAGTGAAAACATCCAACTGTCATGTAGGAATATCTGAGAACCCCCTATAAAATAGGGGATAAACATTAGATCATGTGTGGAAGAGAAATGAAGATTATCCCTCCAAAGATTGATTAACCATAGTGGAAAGAGCGTATATTGTGGGTTTTTCTTGAGTGTTACTGGTTCATTTGGTCTCGGTGCTTTGTGAATATTGAATTCGTTCGAGGTCCTTAGGAGTATTACTAGTCCACTTATCTTTATTGCTCCGGAAGAGCTTCAGAATATGTTATCTAGCCCATACGTTCAGTTCCAACTGTCGACTGTACCCCCCTAGAGGCCGACTACGAGTTGGTAACCCTAGTAACCTTTCCTAGGTATCTACAGAGGTGATTGTGGAAGGTTTCCCACGGTACATGGGGAAGACGTCGTATCACACTTTCATTACCCTTGGAGGATGATCCCGCAAAGCAAGGGTCGCTTGCATCAGGAATGGATGTTACATGGAGGTTGGAGTAATTGCTTCTCATATCTTCATTGATGGCTTGAAATTCCGTCTTCAAAAGATCATTTTACCTAATTTTTGTTTGGTTGATTACCAGTAGGTTTTGTCTTAGGGGTGTTTTATTTCAGAGTTCATAGTTGGCCTTAGGAATCGTTAAATTTTCACCATGGCCGATAAAGGGATTCAAATATCTTGTAGAATGAAAAGTTTAGATCTTGAAGTTCAACAAAATACTTCTAATGAAGGAATCATTGGTGAATAAATGACTTATGAGGTCAAGAGTGTAGCTCTTGGAAGTGACCAACTTGAAGAACCGACCACAACCTTCATATAAGGTGGTGTACCTTACACAAACCCCCCTTTAACTAATACACTTGGACCACTACTTATTGAACTACCTTCCATGATATTTCTTGATGCTTATTCTTCTTACCATTTACCGACAAGTTCAGCCACTAAGAAATATTTTGGAATGAACCCACTGACATTTGAATTTACAGAGGGGTTCATAGTTTTACCTCTTATATCCAAAACTCAAACAATTGATTCTGCAAGAGTGTAGACCGCTACTGCTAGTGCTTCTTCTTTACTAGGAACATCTGTGACCGAGGTCACTTCGACATAACCACTTGCAAATACATCTCTCTTCACACTTGGGTCTCGTAATATTCATGCTTCGCTAGTCCCACATATGCATACACCAAGTGCTTTACTTGGTCATTTCATCGATGATATGGCCAACACTCAAGTCGTTCACACAACCAAAATTACACAATCTAATCGACCTAAATCTCTAACTTTACAAATGGAGAGTTCTTCTATACCCTTTGTTGTGTTAGAAAAATAGGTGTGTTCATTTCACCGTAGACAATATAGCAATATTTTCACCCAACCATAGGCGCAAAGGCCACCCTATATCACCTTAACCTTGATAGATAGAGTAATTATGGAAGAAATTCAATAGCCAACCAAGGTAGCACACCTTTCTCCAAGGCTAGCACACCAAGCAAGAATAACCAAAGGCCAAGAAGAAAGTCCAAACCATAACCAAGAGAAATTCCAAGCCAAAACTAAAATGCAAGTTGCAGCAGCTGCAACTGCAGCTACAGTTCCTCTCCAAACTTGTGCACCACTAGTGTTATGCAGTTATGAGATTGAGTGTGAAAAATGATCTCTAGCGCCCTCTATTTATACTTCTCCATCTTAACTGACTAGGTCGAATTCTCTTCCTTGGGGCTAATAAATCAATATTAATTATTCTATTAAGTCGACTTGTCTTCTAGGGTTATTATCCAAGGCTTTAGGGTTTCTCTTGCTTCCCATAATATTCTAGTCTTGTCAAAGGTTACAAGTGGAGGTTAATACCTCTCGCAGCTACCATAATATCAACACTCCCTCCTAGCTAGGGAGGTATTAAAGGAAATGGTATTGAGCACAAACAAACCATTCAACTGGTAGCATCATCATAGACACACATGCTATCTCATGATAAAATCATGAGCACCATTATCACTATCCAAATATATAGTTTCCATGGAAATTAGAACAATTCCATCCAATAGAAAACAATTGTGTCTATTCATAGTAGTACACAACTACTACCCAGTGGTACACAACCACTACTAGCAACACATGGCTACTAACGAGTGACACACAATCACTACCAGTAGATCACATCCACCACGATAGAATACAAATATTGTCTAGATACATACAGTCTCCACAACAATCATATCATTTGATATCAACAATATCATGATACAAACTGAGTCAGTTGGGCCATTCTTCCACTCACATATATGAGATCTGGAAGTGCATCTTCCCTCAGAAAGTAAAACATCAGCCATGGGTTATCTGGACTATTCTTCCCAAGCATAGAATAATATTTGTCCTTGATTTCTGAGCCTAGACTATTCACCTAACTGGGCCTTTCCTCCGACACTAATCATAGTGAAACCTAGAGAGAATGAGTATGCCCTAGGGAATGCATGTCCATGATTGTTGAACTTATACCATTCACCTAATTGGGCCATTCCTCCGACACTAATCATAGTGCAACCTGGAGAGAATGATTATGCCCCAAGGAATAAATGTCTGAACCATTTCCTAAAGAAATGAATGTCCTGCACCAACCTCCAAAAGGGGCCATTCTTAGAAACTACTCACAATTGTGAACTTCGAAACAATGACTTCTCACTGAGGTAGGCCATTCTACTTGACCACTACTCATAATGACTGCCAAGAAGAATGATTTTCCTAGACCATTCCCCCACACTGGCCACAAGGGGAATCATTGTCTATGGTACATAAACAATCTATTAGACCATTTTAATTAAGAAAATGATTGTCCAATCTGGACCATTTTCCAAACTGGAAAATTCCTTTCCATCAGAAATATCGAGCCACTTTCCGAACTAGAAATGAACTTCCCATCCTGGATCATTTTCCGAACTGGAAAGTAACTTTCCATAAATCAATAACATATCAATGATCCCTCCCATCCTGGGAGTAATAACTTCCTATTCCAATAAGGAAGTCATCTCCACAAGCCCCAACTTGTCTTTTAAGTACACAAACTTTTCATCTTGGATAGAGGCTTTACCAAAATATCTGCTATCTGCTCATCTGTGGAGATATATTGGAGAACCACTTCTCTCTTTTGGAATTTATCATGGAGAATATAATTCTTGATCTCAATGTACTTCAACCTGTCATGGAACACCTTTTTATATGAAAGTGTCACATAGCTCTGATCATTACAATATATCATGGTCAAATTCAACACCTGATCAGACGGTCCATAAACCAAATTATGGAGCCACATTGATTATGTACAAGCATCACAAGCTGCAATATACTCTAATTGTGTAGTGCTAAGTGAAACAAATTTATGTTTCCTGCTAGCCCATGACATCATGGAAAATATCAAATTGAAACATATCCAGGTAGCGCTTCTTCTATTATCTTCACTCCCTACCCAATCTGAATCGATAAATTCATGCAGGTGTATGTCATAATTTAAATGTACCACAAGGAAAATATCCGACTGAATATTCTTCAAATACATTAATGAGCCATTCAATTGTCTATACAGAGATGGGTCTACTATATTAGAGACTCTCAACTTCTTCAAATCCTTCATCATGGGAGCTTTCCATGGATTAGCAATCCATCATCCTGGACTTTTGAGTAACCATTCTAATATACTTTCTCTGTCATAGAAATTTTTCATTACGCTTTTGCTGTATATGAGATACTCTGCATCAAGTTGCTTGAATCCATACAAGGTCTTCTTATATTTGCATACATGGTTCCCTTTCTAGTATAAGATTCTTTCTCAATTTGCTTTATTGGGAAGAACAATCTTTTACATGTAAATTTCAATCCATGGATACTGCAAGAGGTATATCTAGTTTATTGGAAAAAGTTGGCATCGTAGTCTTCTCCCTCCTTCTGGAAGAACCTCTAGCTCTAAATATTGCAAAGCTTCCATTCATAAGTCTTTTTCACATTTTCTTACATACAATGTTCTTCATCACAACTTCCATTTATTCTGCTTGATTTCTTCTAGTGGGTTCAAACCAAGTTGGTAGTCTTATTATTCTCGATATAATAACTGGTTATTCTAGTTTTTCTTTCTTTCTTGGAATCTTCATGTTATTCCTCATGGTCATCCTTAGCTTTTGGTTCCATGGAGTATTTTATAGATTCCATGCCATTCCTTCCTGAAGATTCCAATTTCTTCCTTTCATCATAGGAACATGAATGTAGATGGAAAACCAAGGATACCTAAGGCTTCTTTTCGAAGAAAACTTCTTCTAGAGTCAAACTGAACACATGTTTCTACTTTCAATGGGAAACATGGATAGATACTTTATAATATTCATGGATTATTCAGTGGATCATATAATTTAGGATTAGCTCCCTCCTAATCTCAATTTCATTCCTTAATGCATGCTCTTCTTTTGGAATTATGCAATTAGCTCCCTCCATCTAAGAGAATCCATTCTTTCGTCTACATCCTTATTGCCTTATGCAAAGTGTCACAAGTCTTATTCTAATTTCCTCTTGATTACTGACTTCTTTCTGGTCTCTTCAAGTTTGATTCTAATTGTGGCCCGTCTGGTAGGTGTTACTTAGATAATGGCTTCCAGAGGAATTGTCACCAAATATTGTCAACATACTTCATCTCTTTCATGTGCATTGTAGTCATCGTAATAACAATCCTTATTTTGTTATTCTTCCATAGGTATTGTTTCAATGACCATATTATCTTCTAAGAAATAGATATGAATGATACGTATAGGAACTATGTAAAGAAGAATATTGTTACATTGACTAGAAGAAGAAGTTTGTTTTATCCTGTTTGGATTTCTTTGAGGGTTCCCTTTATTCGACAACTGTTTCTTCATCTATTTCCTTCCTTTTCTTTATTCCAGGACAATGGTTCCTATAGTGACCATATTTTTTACAGTTGAGGCATTGTATTTTTGACATATCCTTTTCTTGATTTGGTTTCTTCCTTAAGCCAAACTTCCTCTTATTCCTAAAATTCTTGAATTTTGCTGTGAAGGCTTAATCATCATATTTATTTTCGGATTTCTCTTTTGCGCTAATCCTCGATTCTTCTTGTGCACAACAAGTCCAAGGTTCTTCAAATGTGGGATACTCCTTTCTTGTGTTCATGCTTGTGGAAAATGCATCCCATGTCTTGGGAAGTCCGTTGAGTACTATATTTTCTAGTTGCTTTTCTGAAACGATTTCTTCAATAGCTTGTAGTTTATCTATTAACTGAGAGATTATTACAAAGTATGATGTTATGTTGTAATCATCATTCATTTTCATGTCACGAAGCTCATTCTTTAGACTCATTGCCTGTCCAATGTTTCTGACTGAGAAGAGGTTAGTTAGGGCATCGTACATCTTCTTAGATGAGTCAAGATGAGAGATGCAAGGTATCAAGTGGTCTTTTACAGATTCCACTATGATACTCATAGAATTGATGTCATTGTCCTTGAACTTCTCCATAATTGCAATGTTCTGAGGTTCCTTCTCTTTTCCTGCTTCAAACTATGGTTCCATGATCTTTCCTTTCATGATATCCAACACTTTATTCTTGGAAAGGATGAGGTCAATCCTTGTCTTCCATGCTTTGAAGTTAGAAGCCCATTCTAACCTGTTTTATGACTTCATATAATAAGTCATGAATTCTTTGACTTGGTCAACCTTTGACTTTGACTAAAAACTCAAACATGATGCCTTGGCTTGCTGAGAGTACCAAGAGGTGTGCTAGGCTAGGGCGCACTAAGATATCTATAAATTAGGTCAAGATCTTCACTTAAGGTTCCTCAACAAGAGGGTTAGGGTTTTGTTGCTTCGACAAAATTTTGACTGCAACTGCAACTGTAACTGAGAAAATCCTCCCAATCTGTCTTCTAGCGGTTAGACTGTCCAAAGATAGTGTGGGTCCATAACCTGTTAGAAAAATAGGTTTGCTCATTTCATCGTAGAAAATATAGCAATATTGTCATGCAACCATAGGCAAAAAGGCCACCCCCGAGCACCTTAATCTTGACAGATAGAGTAATTTCGGAAGCAATTCAATAGCCAACCAAGGTAGCGCACCTTTCTCCAAGGATAGCACACTAAGAAAGAATAAACAAAGGCTAAGAAGAAAGTGCAAACCATAACCAAGAGAAATTCCAAGCCAAAATAAAAATTCTAGTTGCAGCAGTTGCAACTGTAGCTGCAATTCCTCTCCAAACTTGCGCACCACTATTCTTATGAAGTTGTGAGAGTGAGTGTGAAAAATGAGCTCTAGTTCCCTCTATTTATATTTCTTCATCTTAACTGATTGGGCCGAATTCTCTTCTTGGGGGATAATAACTCAATATTAATTATTCTATTAAGATGACTTGTCTTCTAGGATTACTATCCAACGCTTTAGGGTTTTTATTGCTTCCCCAAATATTCTAGTCTCGTCAAAGATTACAAGTGTAGGTTAACACCTCCCACAACTACCATAATATTAACACATTGGAGGTTAATCCTAAATGGGAGGCCAAATTTTAGCTAGGGGAAACCTTTAGTTGGGGGGAAACCTTCGGGTGGGGGGAAACATTTATCTGGTGGGGGCCCTTTAGCTGGAGGGACACTTATTATCGGGGGAGAACCCTCAACCATGGGGAAACATCCTATTTGGGGAAAACAACAATAAGCCTGTGGGTAAGCTTCTCATGCAGGTCCTTCCATTCCTACTACTACAAGCATGTATCCTTGACAACCATATCCATGAGTTGCAAATAATTTATGGGTTCAACCTAATCTGGTGGGCATTCCTCAACAAGGAACTTTGCCCAATAAATCCATGAACTCCAT
Organism: Picea sitchensis; assembly: GCA_010110895.2. Classification (NCBI taxonomy): domain Eukaryota; kingdom Viridiplantae; phylum Streptophyta; class Pinopsida; order Pinales; family Pinaceae; genus Picea; species Picea sitchensis. The sequence continues at coordinate 82,596 of SNQJ01S0024611.1, read as the reverse complement.
GATTCCAACACAACAACTCCCTCAAATGTAGTATATGATGGGACCATTAAGCCAACTACAATATATGAGAGATCCATCAGGTCGACCATAGTATATGGGAGGACCATCATGTCAACTGCAGTACATGGGAGGACCATCAGGTCAGTCGCAGTACATAGTAGGACCATCCAACTAATTGCGATACATGTGGGGACCATAGGGCCAAATGCAATACATGGGGTGATCATCAGGTCAACCACAGTGCATGGGAGGTCCATCAGGTCAGCCACAATACATAGGGGAACCATCAAGTCAACCACAATACATGGGAGGACCATCTAGTTTTTCCATGCAAGCATAACCTATATATGGTCCTACTGATGTTCTCATGCCACATGATTACTACCTGTATCCATAGGTCGACTAACAACTTTTGTTCTTGGATACATTATATCTTCCATATTTTTCGTGTTTGACCAATGATCCTATACGTCATTCCTCTTTCTGGCCAACAATCCTTGTTGTTATCACTCTGTAAATTACCAGAGGTTGTTGAAAGGAAGAAGAAATCTACCAGAGGTAACTTTATCCAACCACTTCAAAACTGGGATCTAGCCTTGCCAGTTTCAGAGAGGGATCTCTTTGTAGGATTTAACTTTGTTTCAAAATTCAGATATTAGGCTAGTTAAAATAAATAGGACCGAGTTGTTTGTTTTTATAGAATGGATGAAAAAGGTTTACACCTCCATTGGGCTATGGGGTCTGTTTTATAAAATTAGATACCAACTAACAGATTTTAGAAGGTAATCTCAGAGGGTAGGATAATGAAACTGTTGGATTATTTAGCATAAAAATGATGGAAAGCATAAATGATGAGATAATCAGTTATAATCAAGAAGCATTTAAGAATTTCTTAATTGTAACATCAGAAGAAAACACTTAGATCATTAAAAGTCAGAAACAAAGTATACGAAGATAAATTCTACAACTTTCGCTACTTTCAAATGATCAGATTTAGAAAAACAGAATGACTAATGAGAGATATAAACACTCAACAAAGAGGAGAAAACTTCACCAATAGCTAACACGCAGGAATCCTGTGAAAAATCCCTTTTATTACTTGTATTTCTCTTGAGAAAATTACAGTGCTTACAGCTTGCTAGGGCGTAAAAATCAACACTCAATACTTCCAAGTTCGAAGTATTTATACTCAAAATTATAAACAACCCTATCATTTATGATCAGAACGTGGCAGATTCTAGATCTAACTAACTAGATAACAAGATACAAAAATGTAGGAACTGATGATGATCTGCCGAATCTTTCATTCTGATTTTGGGGAAGGTCGTTGGTGAGTCATTCACGTGACTTTGACTGCTCTACATGCTGAGTTGGACTATACACTTCATCCCTCATTCGATCCAAGTGCACAACTCCTCCCATCTTTGCTGACTGGGAATGGTGACTTTGAGCAGTCTTCGGTAGATTTCATCCATTTCTGTATATTTAGAAAACGTCGGCCTGGTGATGAAAATATATTTGATCTCGTGCTGAATGTTGAGGTCCAGCTGCAAAGTCTCTAGAAATGATTTTCCTATTATGCTTCCCTATATTCCTAAAAACTTGGAACTGTCCTTGGCCACCGTGGAAATCTTCTGCTTGTAGTCAGAGAGGGTCATCAACTTGTCATTCAGTACCAGTGAATCAGGAATACATTTCTTTTTCAAGGCACTGATCTTGCTGAAGAACATATGAACTCCAATATCCATGTTCTGGACCTTCTCCTCCTTTGATTTTCCTAGCTCTACAGATTTTTCCAAAGCTGTCAGTGGGGTGGCTGATGGAAGTTCAACTGTAGTGGTTGTTGATAAAGTTGTTTTGCTAACTCCTGTGAGAGGAACTGCACTCAGTGGAATGACTTCCATAGGTGTTGATTGTTCCTTCTCTTTTACTAACCGTTCCATCTCTTCTTCCATCTCCTTTATTTGTGCATTTTGTTCCATGATAAGATTTATCAATTCCTCCTTCTCTCCTTTTGTCTTAGCTATCTCTTTGGCTTGTGAGTCTTTTGTAGCTGGCAATTTCAGTTGCTTCCTCGGAGATGCTATGTCTACATTCTTTTTCTTGAGAAACTCCTCAACTTATTTCACATTTGAGGGGTCATACCCAATTTTGAGCACCAATTTTCTAAGGACTTAATCATGTTATCCTTTGCAAAGCATGATATTTTCTCCAGCTTCAATTGGGTTTGAACATTGTTCAGAGAAACCTGTAATTTGGAAGCATAAGTGGAAGCATTGGCTAATGTTGAGAAAATCATTTCTCGAGTCTTCCTATGTAGATCCATCTGATCAGTTGGATGTACATCTATGGTGTTAAACTCCATTGCAACCCTCTTGTAGTCAGTGATTTCTTTTGGATGGGGCACTTGTGCCTGCAAAAATGCCATGTGCATTCTCCTCTTCTATGTATCAAAAGCTGATAAAAATTTGTGTTGTGATGTGGATGTTTGCTTCCAGAACTGAGCATAGGTGTTGTTATTCAACATCTGGTTTTTCTTCTTAATCAAACCATATTTTTAAAAAATGACCAGTTTTACAGATCCTGGTGGAGGTTGGGTGATCACAGTGGTATCGGTCTACTTCTTTAAGGAAGATGTAGACATCATCTGATGACTGCTTGAGAAAGGTGATGAGTGCTCTCCTTTAGCTACAGTGGTAGAGTGGGTCTCTTCCTCTCCAGTATTGTGAGTAGTGTGAGTAGCTTTAGGCCTTTTCTTGTACACTTGGAAATCCAATGCTGATACTTCAGTGACTAAAGGAGAGACATCCTTCCTGGGTATTTTCTCCTTTGGTACTTGTGGAGTGGTTGTTTGTGAAATCATGGTTATATGAGACTGTTGTTCAGTGTCTTCCAGAGTTTTCACCTCCCACTCTGTCTGGTTCACAAATTTCTCAATTTCTGGTTTGAGCGTATGAGAATACGGGGAACTTTTGTTCTTCGCTCTCATCTCTACAATGATCCCATATGGATCATAGCGCCAAGTGAAACTGGTACTAATTTTCATTTCCTTTAATAATTTGTCTGCCTCTTCCCCAATAGCTCGATTGTTTCAGATAAAGGGTCTTACTTGCCCTTTGATTCTCAGCTATTGTTTCTTCTTCAGAGATACAAAATGTATATCATCTGAGCTGATCATTTTTCTAATGTACTCCAGGGAAAATATCCTAACATGCAAGTACTTGGGCAATTTTTATGGAGCTAACTCACACCCATATACTCTGATTTTTGTGTGATTTTGATACAGGTACCAATCTCCAGACTTGGCGAGGTCCGAGAGGTGTAAGATTCTATGGATCTCTTCATTTATCCTTGGCTCTAGTCTACCACCGAGCATGCTCACCACTGGATGGTAAAACTGTTCAATAAACTGTTTGAAATTAAACTCTGTGGAGTTTCTTCTGAGCAGCGAGGTCCAAGAGGTGACAAACTGTGGCTTGCCACCCTGGTCCATTTTATGCATTGGGAAAAAGAACTTATCTGCTTGAAAATAGGTGAACATGTAGGCCAGTATTGAAGAATACCATAACATGCCCTCTATGGAAAATTTAAAGAGTTGTTCATGTATGTTCTCGGCCAAGAAAGTGTTATAGTCGAACTGGCTGGTGGATTTTTCTTCAGTAGAGAAAATGGATAGAAAACCCAAAATGGGTTCATCCACCCATTCGTCTGAGAAATAGCCGAGCAGACAACATAGCAATGAAATAATTTGATTGCCCTTTTTTGAAAACATGGAGGAGTGGTAAGGGGGATTTTTCTTAGGGATTTGGGCATCCTGTGGGAGGAAAAGCTAAAAAATCTACGGCCTCTGGGGAAAAGACAGATTTTGGTACATCTCTATTAGAACTTCAATGGTAAGGGTAGAGTGGGATTTAGCTCGAGATATATGCATCATTTGATCAATGACCGCCGGTGTGATAGAGAAAAGAGTTTCTCCGGATGATGAAACTATGGCTCTCTAATTAGGGAGGTAATGAGCTTGGCATTTGAGGGAGAATTCAGGAAAATGGTGCATTTGGGGAAGGAGATACAGAGGGAGATTGGACTCCTAGAGCCCGATCTCATTGCTTTGATCCATGAATGTATCTTTAAACCATGACTGCAATTCGGTGAAATCGAATACGCACCTGGTCTCTGAGATCAGGTAATCTTTGTCAGCTAGCGGGATCTGGTCGAGATCGAAGAGGTGGAAGGAATGGATTTTCCTCGACTTATGATATTTTAGATTTCAGTGACATCGATTCAACAGGTACCTGCAAAATGAAACAAAAGCATTAGTATGCAGTGGCTATGGCTGGGTCGCTAACTGAGAAGGTGAGGAGAATGAGTTTCTGGTGTGTGGAAAGTGTGAGCAATGCGCAAATGGTGGAAACGTGGCTAATTTTGAGTGAATGGGTATCCATTGGGCGTGGGGGACAGGTCAAAAAACTAATGAATATATTAGCCTGTAATAAATGGCCAACGGATCATTTGAGGTGTGAGGTGGCAAGTGAAGGACGAGTGACGGGTGTACCGGGATGATGTGGAGAGAGGTAATTGGAGGATAGGAGAAAAGGATATGACATGCGACAAGTGAAGGGGGAACATACATTGGCAGAGTAATGGGACACGACTTAAAAGAGGAGATAGTGGGATGTGACATCATGAGGCGGCGGTGGTATAGGAATGTCGATATGGAAGTATGTCAGTGGGGGGGTATGGAAATAAGTGGTTTATAGCGGAGGGGGTCCGAAGTAATGGGTTTACGACACGTTGGGATAGGGCCCACTGGGAAAACTGCCCACATCGGACCCCCCCCCCCCCCCCCCCCCC
>SNQJ01S0024611.1:29995-52743 GCA_010110895.2 Picea sitchensis | reverse complement strand
AATCGTGAATTCGCATATCGCGAAATCGGGATTCCTGATGTCAATGTTCTTTGAAAACTTCAACACTCGATCCCCGATGCCTCTCCATTGACTGGAATCAATGGTTCAGATGTGATCTTGATTTGACGGCTCAAATTGCGCCGAGATTTTTCATATCGAGAAATCGGGATTTCTGTTGCATTGTTTCTTTGACATTTCCAACACACGATCCTCAAAACTCCGACGTGGTGTCCATCTGTTGACATCACACATGGATTGACACGTGTTGAATACTTCCACGTGTCACTCTGATTCGTGGCTTACATGTGCCTGAAATGTTGAATCAGTCTGACACTTGTCATTACCTGATTGTGCCACGTGTCCCTAGCTGATGTGGTATGCTGACGTGAGTCGGGTCGACGGTCTAGATCACATATTGATCTGACGGTTCAGGTTCAGTCAGGATTTCACACATCGCGCTTTCGGGATTCTTGATGTCAATATTCTTTGACATCTCCAACTCTCGATCCTTGAAACTCCGACAGGGAGTCGGATCAACGATCCACATAATCCCCTGAGATGGACGATCCTCCTACTTCCGAGATTTGTGAGACCTCTGGCTGAGCTCGTGGTCCACGTGACCTCCCCCTATATGACCGCAGCAAAACCTCCTCATCGGGGTTTCGGACTTTCCGATGTCGAGACATGTATGTCCTCAGGATTCACAATCCCTCAAATCCCGACGCACTCTTTACGCACTAGCTCTCCTAGCCCATATGACCGTTATCCCCGTGACCGCAGTCTTACCACTCGTCGGGGTTTTGAGATTTTCAATGTCGTAATGCATTGGCTCACAGGATTCCCGATGGTAAACCTCGTGCTGCTCCTGTCCGATCTGACGGCGGACGGGATTTTTGAATGAGATCCAACGGCTCTCGATCTTTGTCTTCCTTCTCCTCTGTGAACTCCTGTATATTGAGCTTTGCTGCGCGTGTTCTCCTCAACGTTGTTCCTCCTAAGCTTTCACTTCCGAATCCCCAAGGGATTTTATCCTTCTTATCCTGCCATCTTCACTATTGTACTTTCCATCAATGACAAGCATACACTACCTGTTAAACATTTGCCAACAATGTCTAGTATGGTGTTCATTATTTGATTGTTATGTGTAGTAGCCATCATAGAACATATCAACCAAATATGTTCATTCAGTACTAACAATGTAAAAGTGGGTTCAATGAGTTTTTCTACTTTTTGTTAAGTATAGGTCTAGGATAGGAGGGTGAAAATGAGACAGGCTGATAAAAATTGTAGCAGAAAGGTTCATAGAACTTCGACACCATTGAGGGTGCAAAAAAGACACAGGTATTGTATACAATCATTCATATTTATTTGAATGATATTTAATATTATGTTTAAAATGAGTTTCATCCTATATTTTGATTTTCCCTAGGGTTTTGACCCCCTCTAGTTGCTAATAAATTCATCGTTAACATTATTAAGGATAAGATATTGACTCACAAATATAAAGAACTAGAGTAGACAAATACTCCTAAAAGTATGATGGAAAGATAAAAGTTGCATGATGAGTTTATAATTTTTTTGTGTGAATTGTAAATAAATGAGATGAATACCAATATTTTACCAAAAAAAATGATTTCAATGGAAAACTATTTTAACTATTTTTAAAGAATGAAAAATAATTGCCAATAAATACAACATATTTTGTTTACTGAGATTTGTGAATAGACATTGGTCAGAAAATAGTGAGGCTCAATGAGTGTTATACTAGTGCAACACATAATCCTCTAATCACTCCTTGTTCAAGTGAGTGTTCTACTAGTGCAACACATAATCCTCTAGTCACTCATTATTCGAATGAGTGTTCTACTAATACAACACATAATCCTCTAGTCACTCCTTGTTCGGTGGCTACATGATCGCCCCCCAACCACGATGTCTTGTATAGATATACCCAATAACATTGACATCATCTATGATCATGCAACACTAATGTTGTGCATATAAGGGCAATGGGCCTCTATGTGGAATTATATATAAATAATCAATACATCGTAGTAAAGGATCTAAAGATCATTGATAAGTAAGCAATTAACTTTTTTATCCTCGACATCCTTACCTTGGAGTGTTGCAACATCCACTTTATGCATAAAGAATGTCACTTATGATTCTTATAATATTCTTTAAGTGATTTACTTTTAAAAAATAATAATTTTCATTAAAAATTGTAGAAAAATACATATACCCTTTTCACACTTATAGTATAACATACTTGAGAAGTAAAGATAAAAAATGGTCTCAGGTTGACCCTTTTGTTTCCATATTCAACTAAAGAAATGTTGAATCTAAGAAGGAAAACAGCTCAAAGAGGTGCATAACAAGTACTTTATTAGTCTTGTTAAATATCCTCGTACTGAGTGTCCTACTCTCATCCCTAAGAATGAATGAGATTTCTTGAGTGTCCTACTCTCATCCCTAAGAATGAATGAGATTTCTTAAAGAAAGATGAAAAATATAAAAAACAAAGAAAATATTCCAAACATGCAATAACAGTCTTAAGAACCAAGGTATCAATACACTTTATGTAATACATGATCATAGTGAAATGATTTGTATTTCATTGTTATTGTGAGCTAGGAAAAACAATTAAATATATAGATTCTTAAGCCTCTTTTAAAGAAAGACCCATTTTCACAGTTTGAAGAAAACATATGTTGCAACGAAGGTGTGATTGGATACTCTTGGAACCCATAAACTTAGGGTCAAAGGTAAATTATACTTCAAGGAATATTTTAAGTCAATATTTAATACTTTTCAATATTATCCTTAACCATATTTTTTTTATTTTATTATTCATAATAAATTGTTTTAAGTTTTCTATGTTAACATTCATCGAGAAGTATTTATATGTGTGGAAATATTTTGAATATGAGTTGTTAATTGATGGAATGAAAATCACTTGCATGGAATATATGATGCATTGCTAGAATTATGGAAAAGAAGGGTATACAGTCAATCGATAAGGTACACTAAAATGTTGACTTTATGATTAAATGTGTTAYAAAGTGTCTCATACAAAATGTTGACTTTATGATTAAATGGGTTAYATAGTAGGATACCATCATCACATTTCCAAACTGTATGTTTACAAAGGATAATGTTTATGTTTATATTGTTAAAAAGAATAATTTTATATCGCAAATCGTTGATAGATATATGAGCAATTTATGGGGAAAGGTTTAACTATTTAAATACATTGCTTATCAATCCATACTATCATTCATTATTCAGTCATGAAAACATTCATTGAAATTATGTTTTGGCATTGATTTATATTACAATTGAAATTATAAATACTTGGATTGGATTATTAGAGTTCTTTACCATTTTTTGAGACAACTATGTATAAGTTAAATAAACTTTCCCAGTTGCATATATATTTTCAAGAAAAAATATGTAATTTGATTATTTTCAAGAAAAAATATGTAATTTGATAACTGGTTAATATATGTATATGTATAATTATGTTAAATAGTAATAATTTAAATATATATATTTTGTTTTATTCAATTATATAAATTATAAAAGTATATGATGTTAAAAGATTTATTATTTTTTTTTAAAAATTTATAATTTTTTATCATTTTTTGAAACAATTATGTTTAAGATAAACAAAATTTCAAAGTTGTATATATATCTTAAAGAAAAAATGTAATTTGATAATTGAATACTCATTGTGCACTTCTCTTAGATAGAAATCATTTAAATTTATACCTCTATTTATATACATTATAAAATTATATGGTGTTACACAGGTTTATTATTTTTTTACAAAGAATTTATTATTTGTAATTTTCGTGTCACGTGCTATTTTATTTTGATATTAGTAATTAGTGGTCTTAATTAATGAGTTGATCTTCCAAATGATGAAAGAAAGATACCACAAGAAGAAAAACCTTTAACCTAGGAGGTAACATAAAATAATTATTTGGTTTCCTTCACATCATAAAGTGATCAAACAAACTATCACTTCCCCATCCCATTGTTCAAAAGAGGAATAAAATCTAGGAACGAAGTATTTTCAAGCTCCCTAACTTTGCTAGAAAAATTTGGCTACTCTCTTGTAGACTCTAAATCTTAAATATGTTTTTTTTGATATGTCATTTTTATGTCATCAATTTTTCAAATATTATTAAGATATTAATGACAATCATAAATTGAAGTCCTTGAAAAATATATTTTTCCTTCTCCTTGTCGTGACATGGAATAAAGGAGCCTAGAGAGAATGACATGGAATAAGGGATCCTAGAGAGAATGGCACTATTAGGAACATATGCTAGAATCTTAGAATGAAATACATAGTCTCTAAAATCTTTTAGGACTTTCACTAAATCATATGCATGCTTTTCCATACCACCGTATTTTAATTCAACAACTCTCAGTGCCTTGTTGAAAAAGGCTATGGGATGTTCATGATCTTCTTCATTTCTTTGTAATAACACAACAACAATAGTACTTTCATAAGAAAAAGAGAATATAAAAAATTCCTTGTCATAATTGGGGCTAACTAGGACTGGACATTCTCTTAATGTTTTTTTGATTTGTTGGAAGAATTCCCCAGCTTCAATAGTCCATTTGATTTCATGGTATTTCGTCAACATATCATTGATTTTCTTCATTGTTTCAGCAAAATTGGGAATGAACATCCTAAGAAAAAATATTTTTCCTAAAAAGAAATGCACTTGTTTCTTATTTCTAGGAAAACCCATTTGTTTGATAGCCTCCACCCTTTTAGAATCTATTCTGACTCCTTCTTTGGATACTCTATGACCTAAAAGATTTTCTTCTTTCGTGGAAAAATGAGATTTCTTGGGATTCAAAGACAAACCAAACTTCTTACATTTAAAAAAAGTATGGTTTATGTGCTTAATATGTTCTTCATCGATCTTTGAAAACAAAGTCATATTATCCAGATAGATAACAATAAATATGCCCTTTCTTCTACAAATATTATTTCCATGGCTCTTTGGAATGTTTCCCTACATTTATCAACCCAAAAAGAATTTTTTCATTCATAAAATTTCCCTAAGTTGTTGTAAATATTTTTTTCTTTCTATCATCCAAATGAATTGCAACTTGATTATACCTTGACAAACCATCTATCATGGAGATCATATTTTCCCCTACTACTTTCTATAGGATGTAATCATGTTTCTCCCTACATGAGGTAATAGTAGTATGTGATCATGTTTCTCCCTACATGAGGTAATAGTAGTATGTGATCATCCCAATCTAAGCCATTTGCTAAATTAACAAAAAAAAAAAAAAAAAAAATTACATTTAATGCAATTTAATGTAATTTAATGCAATTTAATGCAAAAACCACAAGCATTAAATCTCTATATGTTTCTTATTTCAAATTTACCAAAGACCTATTACAATCCAAACCATTGCTAAATTAACGATCTATATTTCTATAAGTAAATATAACCTAGTTCCTTTGCAAAAAGAGTATTTGTTACTAATATATTAAAAAATAGTCATGAAGACCAATTTACAACATTACAACAGAAAACATCGTTAATGAAAACCAATTATTGGTATCACAAAATCTGAATAAGGAAGAAACCATTTTTGGGGAAAGGTAATTTCCTACCATTTATGGGTATCTCCTACAAGTGCACCAGTCGCTTTACGATGTCCTCGACAATCTAAGTGCACTAGAAATATACATGTGTGTGAGATCTTTGTCATAATGGTTTGCAATATGATTAAATTTCATTTTTAAATTCAAAATGCCCTTTAGTTTATGTTTATATAATAAAAAAATAAGTATTTACAAATTCTTTTATGTTTATATAAAAAAACAAGTATTGCATGGCAGTGTAGTCCATGCTAGGAAAGATTGAAATTTGAAAATGGAGCGGGAAGCGGGTGCGGTAAGTCCACCATCATTGGACTGATAGAGAGATTATATGATCCACTGAAAGGGGTTCTACTCATTGATGGGAAAAACACCATGAATTTTATTTTGAGGTTTCTGAGACAACACATAGCCCTTGTAGAGCAGTAGCGAACTCTATTTGCGGGCAGTATCAAAGACAACATTGAGTATGATAAAAAGAAGAAACTAAGATAGTAGAGGCTAAAAAGATGCCAAAAGTGGTAACAAAGATTTTACCAAAATACAATTGCTGAAATATGTTTTATGGCATGTGTCATATTGAAATCCTATATTAAATGGTTTTACATTGTGAAATTATATATATAAGAAAATTAAGGTAAGTGTAATGATATCGATATAAATTTAAACTAAAATATGTTTTATGGTATGTTATTTACAGACTATATCACAATGTTCTAACATTGTGAAATTATATATATATATATATGATATAAAAGAAAATTAATATAAGTGTAATTAGATTGATATAAATTTAAAATAAAAATAAAAAAAGGGAAATATAATTTTTCATTTATTAGTTATCTTCCAACCATTGCAAAATAAAACTCTTAGCATACTCACTATTAAATTCCATGCATTGTTAATATTTCAGTGGCATGAAGGATGGATATGAGACCTACACGGGAACAGGGAACGCAGTTGGCCTTGGAGTGGGTGAAGCATCTTTTGGAGTCGGCGAAGAAGAAAACACGTGGAGGGAAGCCTCATCTTCTCCAACATTTGACGGCCCAAGACTCGGTAATTTATAATGGAAAGGGATCAATAATGTGTCGTCCTAGTCATCTTTTTAATGGACAAAATTAATGTAAGTGTAATTAGATTGATATAAATTTAAATAAATTTAAAAAAAAAGGAGATATAATTTTTCATTTATTAGTTATTTTCCAACCATTGCAAAATAAAACCCTTGGCATACTCACTATTAAATTCCATGCATTGTTAATATTTCAGTGGCATGAAGGATGGATATGAGACCTACATGGGAATAGGGAACGCAGTTGGCCTTGGAGTGGGTGAAGCAGCGTTTGGAGTCGGCGAAGAAGAAAATACTTGGAGGGAATCCGCATCTTCTCCAACATCCGACGGCCCAAGGCTCGGTAATTTATAATGGAAAGCAATAATGTGTCATCCTAGTTAGCTTTTTAATGGACACGTCTAGGTGCAGAAAAATCACTTTGACGAGGTGATGTGATCGGGACAAGGTCCACGTGGATTGTTGTGAATGGTTGAGTTCCTCCTATGTGCAATTGGTAATAATGAATGTGTTTCGGTGAATGGGATGGATGGATCTCATCATACGAGCGAGTCAAAGTTTTGTTGACTGTATGTCCGTGTTGATAGGAAGGTATAATCATAGACAACTTTCAACTCACGTGTGTATTTATATAGGTAGTGGTTTAAATGTAGGCAAATAATATGAAAATTTAAATTCTTGAAGGATGTGAAGGCCACAATAAGGCCTCAGACTTTTCAACCAATAACAGTTTAAAAATATAAGTTATTTTATAGATTAAAAATAAAAAATTGTATTTTTTATGTAAAACATTAGTTTTTCCATGGAATTGTTTTAAGTCAATGGGAATTTATGTCAAATCAATAACAAACTCATTGCTATAGTCCTAGTTTGGCAGGGACTAATAAGCATTCACAAATTCTTTCGGGTTTAATAATGAGAAATTCATGGCAAGATAACTCATTTCAATCATGCTTTGTCCAAAATCCATAGATGTTACATTGGTTTTATTATTATTACACTTGTGTCCTTTTAAGGTTTTTCTAGTTTATGTTCTCCATCTCCAAAATTATTTCGATAAATAACTCTAGAACATAATGCTTAGAAACTACATTAGTCTTTATTCATGGATTTTAATTAGTTTATGTGGAGTTTATAAACCAAACATTATATTTATTCATGGATTTTAATTAGTTTATGTGGAGTTTATAAACCAAACATTTTCGAGAAATTTAATCACACTATGCTTTAGAAATTATTATTATCCTTTAATTACATGATTTAGGTGTCTAATAAAAGTAGCGCACAATCTTAATTATCAGCTTCACGTGAACTTTCTAGTTTGTAAAAGTAGTGTACCTGGAAACCCAATGGAATCCACATGAATCCCAAGATAAGCACACTCCAACAACCAGTTGGATTCTTGGAAGGCACGCTCTCTCAACTTATTGGAGGAGAAGAATAGCTAGGTGTAAGTCCCAAGGAAGCAATTGATCAGATATAGCTAACTAGTTGTAGCTTGACCTATTCAAGCCATCATATAATAACAAGAATCTATATAAAACTATCTCCTATTCTAAATAAAGTGTTAGTCATTTTTCTCTCAGTTTTGGTGTTCATATTCATGTTTTCTTGTTCTAGTTAATTTCCTTGAAGGAGACATGTAGATTTTTCGTCGACCCGCTGATAATTTCAATTTCCACGTCAGAACTTCCTTTGTTATAATCAGAGGGTTTCAATTTCCAAGTCAGAACTTCCTTTGTTCGTCGACCCGCTGATAATTTCAATTTTCCTTTGTTCATCGACCCGCTGATAATTTCAATTTCCAAGTCAGGTAATATTGTGGAGTTTTGGCTAGATCGATTATTTTTTAGATATTTGAAGAAAGGTTAGTCAATTATAATCAGAGGGTTTCTTGACCCAAAGGAAAATTTGTATAAATTGTGTGACATGACTCGACCCAATTCGGAATCAATTGCATTTGTTTCTCACAGTAAGAAATGAAATTGAATTTGGCATGAACGACTCGGACACTTGAATTTTTTAAGTCTCCAGTCAATGGAAACTCAAAATATGGTTGTTGGTATACCTAAAAATTTTCCCCTTGATGGTGTATATAAAGGATGTGTTCTTGGAAAGCATCATCAGACACCTTTTGACTTTGGAAAAGCGTGGCAAGAACAGAACCTCCTGGAGTTGGTTCACAGTGCTCTCTTCCACATCAATCTACCTTCCCCAACATGTGCAAGGTATATCTTGACTTTCATTGATAATCTCTCTCATTTCACTTGGGTTTATTTTATGAAGAATAAGAATCTTGTCTTTGAAAAGTTCAAAGAATTTAGATCATTTACTGAAAATCAATGTGGTTGACCCATCAAGTGCTCTATATCAGATAACGATGGTGAGTATGTAAATAGACCTTTTGAATAATACTTGGTTCAATCTAGTATTGACTCGTAGTGATCGGTTCCTCATACACGTTAGTCAAAATGGATAGATGTCTTTTGCAGGCCCAATATTTTACTCCTTTCTTTTGGGATGAATCTATCTATTGTGCAAACTATCTTCTTAATCGCATCTCATCTTGAGTTGTTCCTTTGGTGACTCTAGTCCAAATATGGTGTGTAAAGAAGCCCTGAGTCGACCACCTCCATGTGTTTGGGCGTACTGCCTGGGCTCATATTTCTGATTATTGTAGAAATAATTTGGATGCAATGATTCATGCTTGAATCATGATGGGATACTCTGAAGAGTCTAAATCCTATCGACTATTTGATCCTATCAAATGGAAAATCATTATCAGACGAAATGTATAGTTTGATGAGAAGTCTTTTGGCATCAAGTTGTTGAATGCCTCTTCTGATTTTTTACAAGAATATCACATTGATGTAGTTTTTGACTTTGGTTCTCATGTTCCATATTTCAGTTCTTCGATTGGACAGTTGAACTCTAATCATGTTTAGACTAGACTTTCAACCTCCAATTCGATTAGTCCATCGATCTCTGTTTTGATTGGTTCACCATCTTTATCGATTGAAATTGTTCTAACTTTTGATCGACCTTCTACAGTCAACAACATTTCACCCCTTTCTTATCTAACCAGATCAGCTACCAATACCATTGAAGTTGTTGAACCTAATGTCGATGATGTTTCTTTAGGATGTCAAATTCAAAGCCAAACTGAACATGCCAATGTTGCATTTATGACTCATGTACTTGAAACTTTTGACCATGTTACCTACTCCAATGCTCAAGGTCAACTTAAATGGGAGAAAGACATGTAGACATAAATAGATTCTTTGTCGAAGAAACACTCTTGGGAATTAGTTCCTCGATTGTAAGGAAATAATGTTGTGAAGTTTCAATGGGTCTATAGGACCAAATTTACCTCTGAAGGTGTTGTTGAGCATCATAAATCTCGCTTGGTCGTGAAGGGATTTTATTAACAAGAAGGAATGTAATACAGTGAGACCTTTTCTCATGTTGCAAAGATGAACTATATTTGACTGATTCTTCTTCTTGCTACTCGATTTGGATGACAGATCCATCATATGGATGTGAAGAGTTTCTTTATTCATAGTGACCTATATGAATAAATTTCATGGAATAGACTCCTATTTTTGTGACAGATTCTAACCTGGTTTTTCGAATCAAGAAGTCTCTCTATGGTTTAAGACAATATCCCTAGGCTTGGTATGTTAATATCGATAATTTCTTTCTTCGGCTTGGTTTCAAACATTGTGAATCTGATAACGACTTATATGTACTCCATACTCATGGGAACACTTTGATTTTTGTTCTATATGTTGATGACCTTGTCATCACTGGAAATAACATTGATCTCATTCTTAGATTGAAAAATCAACGCGTTGACTCCTTTGACATGACAAATCTTGGTTCTCTGCATTATTTTTTGGGTCTTCAAGTCTGAGCACTGTGTGGTGGTTCTTTTTATTTCTCAATATAAATATGTAATGGATATTTTGACTCATTTCAAGATGGAATATTGTAATCCCTATGCTACTCCTTTTTAATCTGGAGTAAAGATGAATAAAAATTGTTAAACTCCTAAAGTCAATGCTACACTCTATCAACAATTGGTCGATAGTATAATTTATCTTAATCATAGTCAACCTGACATTTCCTTTTTTGTTAGTGTAGTTTCTCGGTTTATGCAAGACCCTAGAGAAAGCCACTTGAAAGAAGTCCAACAAATTCTCCTCTATCTCAAGGGTACCACTCATTTTGGTATCAAGTAATGTTAAAGTTCAGATTCATTGGTCATCTTCACCAAATCTTACTTGGCTAGCAATAGTGATGATTGGAAGTCTTCTTATGGTTACATGTTTCACTTCAACACTGGACCAATATTTTGGTCGTGCAAGAAACATAAGGTAGTCTCCTTGTCGACTATAGAAGAAGAATATCGCGACATCATTCATGTAGGTACAGAGGTAGTTTGAATTCACCAACTTCTGGGTGAGCTTGGATTTCATGTTCAGACCTTGACTACAATCTACTGTCATAATAAAAGTGTCATTCAAGTGGTCGATAACCATGTTTCACAAAGTAAGATTAAGCATGTTGAGATCCATGATCATTATTTGAGGCATTTGGCTCATCACAACGTTATCTCTCGTGTCTATTGTAGAACAAATGATCAGGTAGTTGATATCTTCACTAAGCCTTTATCTGAAGCTGTATTTATCAAGATCCATATGATGCTTGGGCTTTAGAAAGCTACAATTATGAGTGGATTTTATACTCATGTTATTTCATCTCTTGAATCTCCAAATCTGTGTGTTAATGAGGGAACGTTGGAAAATAAAGTTTTGATGGGTCATCACAATTCTCCTAGAATCAATCAGTTGGATAGTAAACCTACATCTGGAAACAATCAATCGGGTGATTGACCATATATGTACATCAGTCGATCAAGCAGTCAACAAGTATATCGGTTGAACATTCATCCTACAATCAGAGAAAGTTGATCGGTGGATCAACTAGCCAAACAATCGAATACGAGTTGGATGCATGGATGGTCGGTTCGAGAATTCTTATCGAGCTTACTAGACAATGCGGATTTGACAGAGTCAACTATAACCACCAATGGTTATATGTGGCTAAAATCCTCCCGATTTCAAGGAAGTTGGTTAGATATTGAAGCTATAAATAATAGACCCTATGGGTCATTATCATCATGTTGATATCATTTTTTTGTACAAGATGTCCAATATGCATTGTGATGTTATGATCACAATTCATTGTGCTTAATGTCTATAACGGTGTCTTTAGACACCACCTTTTTCCTTCGAAAAATTATTTCTCTTCGATTATACGCAGTTTTGTTTATCTGTTTTGTATCAGGTTACACCCAATCCCCAACAACATGTATAAATGATTGTATTCTATATAGAAAAAATTATGAGAACAAAGAGATATGTCTAGAATGTGGGCATGACAAGTACCATAAATTAAAAAAAATAAGGGTAAGGCACATGGTCCTCCTCATATGATATTGAGGCACATGGTCATAATTCCAAGGATTCAAAGGCTATTTTGTTGTAAACAATTATCCATGTTGTGGGGGTGGCATGCCTAGCATAGAAGTGAGCCAGGAGTTATGTGAATCCCATAAAATTCAATATCCATGAACCATACAGAAGATACATGTCCTGATAAAATCAAAGATGGAGTACGGAGCCTACGAATGATCATATCCATGGATGGAGTTAACTCATATTCCCTCCAAAACACCAACTATTGTTTTTGGACAGTGCAAGTGATCAATAACAATACCCCCCCTCCCATGGTTGTCCATGAAGAATGAACATATTATGTTGGCTCTTATAGTCCTAGGTAGAAGACAAGTGAAGATCATGGATGTATATATCCAACCATTGATTGATGAATTTAATAAATTATGGGAATGGATACATGTATATGATGTATCAAGACTCATCCATATGGAGAGGTATTTTATGTTGTATGGCATATTTGCGTACACCACGCATGATTATTGAGGACTAATATTTTTCTTTGGTAAGAATGTTGATTGATTGTTTATATCTGTAATGTTATTTGACATACTTAATTTGGTGCAACTATATTTTTTATACTAACATGCTCTATATACAATAACGTCACATGTCTTGTAACAAAAGGGTATCATGTATGTAAATGTTGTGGACCTTCTATAAAGGCTAAGTGGTCCAACCACCTATGAAATCCGGTGTATAATTGCTCGATGGTATTCCTCCCAGAAGACTACCCTTATAGAATAGTTGCATCTACTTTTAATGGTAAACCAAAGAGAGCTCGAAGACCTGAAATAATGACATAGACATATTGGAATAGGTCATATCACACAGAGAAGGAGAAGAAAATAGAAGACTTGTTTGATTCAAATGGGGAACCCATGTTCGATGATCCTGAATTTTTCGACACATATGTTGAGAAAATTCACATTGGGATGAAAAGGAAATCTGTATTTTATGATATTCCATATTAGGAGCATCTTAATATTGGCCACTTACTAGATCCCATGCATATATTAAAAACAAATCATATTTATGGAGGCACATATCATCATATAAAAGAGACACATTAGTTTTTAGGAGAGATCTTATTGCTTCAAATACTAAAAAGAGACATTGGCCAATAAATAAAACTAGAGAGGTTGGTCCCTCTTGGTATTTTAAAGAAGGTGATGTAACATGGATTTTGAAGAAAGATGATATTTCTACGGCGAAGGATGTTATATTGGGTGTGAAGGAACATTATTTATATGGGTCAACTCTAGGACATTGCTTCACTGTGGAAGGGAATTTATCAACGTCTAAATCACATCACCAACTGAACCTTCTAAGGGTATGTATGTCAAATACATGATTCTTCTTCTATACCGTCGGTAAAAATATGCTATGCACTCACACTTTTATGGTCATGTCTATTTTGTAGTGTCATTATCCTTTGCTCGTTTGTAGTTGTGTGAACCATGACTTCTCCCAAGACCTGCAATGCACCATATCAAAATTATTTACATTTGTACATTAGATCACATAAAAGGAGATTCATATGGCTAGCATTCCACAGTGGCATCGAGATATAAATGATACTTTTTGTATGTTTGAGAAGGAACTACCCATGAGTTTCATGGACTTGCAATTCCTTATTCTAGTTCACCTACATGATGAGGTTTAATTAGTTGGGGTGCTCTCATGTCGTTGGATATTATTCTTGGAAATGTACATGAAAAAATTGAAGTGGTTTGTTCGAAAAAAGGAAAAACCAAAGGGCTATATGGTAGAGGGGTACATAATATATGATTTTTTTTGTTATGTCAGTGAGTACATCAATCAAATTAATGACACATTAGGGGAAATGATTTAGGAGGACCAGTGGGATGAGGACAATGGTAAGGGGAGCAACTCCAAATGAACGAAAAAGGGTGCTTGATAAATAACAAGTCACTTATATTTTGTCAAATTTGTACAGAGAAATTGTTTACACTAAAGTTGATAATATATATTTAACCTCATACTATACGTTTTGAATTCTCGTATACATCAGTGAATTTAGAAATTGATGCCATCAATAAATTCATTCTTTATAATGCGGAGGAAGCATGGCCATGGGTTGTGTTGTATGAATAGAAAAGAAGGAAATGGGATAGTGACAGGAAATAATTCAGATGATTTAACACTAGAAGCATGCCTTATCATGATCATTTAAAATAAAACATGTCAAAAATATGTCTCAAGAGTTGGGTGGATGACCAGATACAAGAGAAATATGCGGTGTCTAGTTGTAACCCACGTGGAGAAGATATGGATGCACTAAACATAGGGATCGGGTGCAACAACTTTGTAATAAACTCTCTAATTACCACGTTCAATTTATAATATTTCACATTTGAATTGTAACATGTATTATGTTTTATTAATGCTTGGGTTATTAGACATATCACAATGTCCTTTGTTCGCATTTTTACAGGTGCATTTGTTACCATATATGTGGGCATATGGACATCATTTTCGCACTAAGTATGTTGATGATGGATGCATCATACAAGATTGTGGAGTGGAGGTCGAGTTCAACCAATATAGTTGTACTAGCTATAGTGATCAAAACCTACTAGAGGGGAAGTTAGGTTACATTGGAAAGATACAAGAGATCATGCAAGTTGACTTTTCATCTTTTCGATGTGTTATTTTTTATTGGAAGTGGTGGGATACCTTTGACTGGAGAAGTGTAAACGAAGATCGTGATAGTGGGCTCATATGTATTAACTCTAAAAAAATGTGGGTTGAAACTAAGGAGCCTTATGTTTTCCAAAAATATTGTAACCAAGTGGTTTTTTACCTAGATGTGTTGGATGGGGGTTGGTGGTTCCTACTAAGACATGATCCAAGATCTAAACATGTTTTTTATAACAACAATGTTACAATTCCAAGTGATGAAGATAATCAGGGTGATGCCAACAAAGACCGATATGTGAATTCTTTGTTTCAACATTTATATTGTGGATGTGTCATTTTATTATGGGTATCCATAATGGTCAATTATGTTTTTTTTATTCTTC
The DNA here is from genome assembly GCA_010110895.2 of Picea sitchensis. Lineage (NCBI taxonomy): Eukaryota > Viridiplantae > Streptophyta > Pinopsida > Pinales > Pinaceae > Picea > Picea sitchensis. The sequence continues at coordinate 37,461 of SNQJ01S0024611.1, read as the reverse complement.
ATTTTATAATCTTGGATATGAAAAGTTAACAACCATTTACAAGGACCATATTGAAAATACATTAAATAGTACAAGCATAAGATGTGGTTTTGATATATTTGTATTGTCATATTTATTGTTTATTATAGCAAATTTATGTTGTATTGTATTAACATATGTTTATGTTAACATTTGAGTTACTAAGAATTAATTGAGATATCACAAAGTTGATGGCGTATTCATATGATACATTAGTAAAGATTTATTTTAAAGTATATATATATATATATATATATATATATATATATATATATATATATATATATATTAAATGATTAAGATATTAACATGGTTGGAGAGAGATGGGAGAGAGGTAAAGAGAAGCTTGGATGTAAATTGTTACCATGGAAGCCAAAAATTGAAATTCATTATTATTATTATTGAATTAGTTTTCATATTTAATTAATTATAATTTTAAATGATAAAATTATTAAATATAACTAATGTGGATTTGGAGAGAGATGGGGAGAGAGAGGTAAAGAGAAAGCTTGGATATAAATTGTTACCATGGAAGCCAAAGACTAAAAACAAAGATTGAAATTCATTATTATTATTATTATTGAATTAGTTTTCATATTTAATTAATTATAATTTTTAAATGATAAAAATTATTAAATATAACTATTATAAATTTAATGAACAACTATTATAACGTTATCATTATAATAGATGAAAAAATAGCATTTCATATGAGTAATTATTCAAATTGATTTTTCAGGCATTAACCAAATCCAATATTTGAGTACATTTTAATACAAATCAACTAAGTACATTAATTAACATACATTTTTAATAGAAGATTCAACTAATACTTACATACTTTTTTAATAGAAGATTTGTAAAGTTATTAATAGAGTAAAAAATCATGAAACCATTTCATGGAAAAAGTATAGATCAAAATTTATTATTAATCTTTACATTTCATATTTTAAATTTAATATATTATAAAAGTTGGATAGTATAACTTAATGATTTTTTTGGAAATACGAAAATATAATAAAATATAATAATTGTGATTTTAGTAAACAATTATATTATAAAAAAAAATTGTAATATTTGAATAATAAAAATTAAAAAAATAACATTATTATTACATCATCATCATCATGATTATTATTAGTGAAAAATTAAATTATAACGTTATTATTACAATATATGAAAAAGACATAATTATTCAAATTACAATCATTTCACTCATCATATTTAAGTATTTTTGTTTCTAAATATTTTTAATCAACTTATCGTATCTTGTCGGACAACAAACAATTCACCTTGAAGAAGAGTTAAACATTAAATGACAATAATGGTTATAACATTTTACAATCACAATTCAAATTAAAGGTTTCATAAAACTAAATTTAAACATTATATGGCAATTGTAAATTTAAATGAGTGACACATCTCAAATTTAATTTAAAAATAGAGGAATCATTAATAATTTTAATCATTAGCATACTCATAATACATTTTATAAATCAAACAACAACAACCACAACATTATATGAATTACATAATATACATGAGCGATATACATATCAAACATACATCTCAACAAATATGTATTAAACATGTCATATTTACATCTTAAGTTAAATATAAAACAATCAATATACATGTCAATCAGTACCACTACTATCTCGGTCCACCACCAAATCCAGATGCATCAATGTCTCCCAAAGGTAGAGGGTCTATCAATACCTATGTCAGAAAGAAATGTCGATAAGAGTACACTATCAAATGTCTCTCTATCAAGATCAACATGTGTAGTAGTACTTGATATGAACATAATGTCCAAAGTATCAAAAGCATGTGACACATGTGGAGGAGGAGGAGGAGGAGGAGGATCGGTGGATGATGACACGTGTGAAGGAGAAGGACAAGGATCAACAGATGGTGACACAAGTAGAAGAGGAGAATCAGTCAATGGTGACATGTGTGGAGGAGAAGTAGGATGATAGGTGGATGGTACAAACACATGTGGAGGGGAATGAGGAGGAGGATAAGACATGGATGGAGTAGACACATGTCTAGGGGGAGCGGGAGGAGTATCAAATGTGGAAGGAGAAGACACATGTGGAGGGGAAGGTGTAGGAGGATTGGTGGATGGTTCAGACACATGAGGAGGAGGAGGATGGTGTAGAAACATGTGGAGGGGAAGTAAGAGGAAAGGTGGTTGGTGCAGACACACGTGGAGGAGAAGTAGGAGGAGGAGGACCATGTGGTGGAGTATAGGATGTGGATCGATCTAGTGATGAGCCATATGGAGTAGAATCACAAGAATGATCCCTCAACCTCTCAATGAGGTTGAAGACACTGACAATATGGTGCATCAATAATGTCATGTCACAAGGTAGAGTCATTCATATCATAGATAGATCTAGTACCCATAATATGTCTCTAACCAGTGTGGGTACCACTCCATGACTAATCATGTCACCACATAGGCTATCTTCCACCTCTATTTGGACTCTTTGATCCAACCTGTGTGGCATGTGATGTCTATGTGTTGCAGGTTGGTCCTCTACCTCCTCCATATCCTCATCTAGTTGGGGAGGCTCATCCCCAACATATGTGTCAATATCTACAAAATGATAGATAATTATAATAAGATAATTGAAACAAAATATTACAATAAATTATATGTGCATTAAATAAGACATAACAATATGCAGCTATATTTATAAAAACATAATGATAATATTACCTCTCTCATCGCCCGCAGGGGTGTAGACCGATTGGCAAGTGCCGTGTAAATGGAAGGAACTATGTAAAATGAGGTCTCAAGGTCGCTTCTCACCCCGATTTACTCGGAGGGCGTGCTTGCGGGCTGTGTGTTTCTCCCTAGGGGTTATAAGGCAGCCGACAGGATTCGACCCCGTGTCACCCGAGTACGATACTGTCGTTGTTACCGATTCCCCTAGTATAAAAAAAAAAAAAAAAAATATTACCTCTCTCATCCAGTGGTTATACTATTGTAAATAGGATATTTGGACATCCTCTTCAATCCATCCCACATACAGGTCTTGTAAAATATCAAGGATAGGATTTTCCTCTCTAGCCAAAAAATCACATACATCCCTACATATCGGAGTACACAACAACTCCAACTNAAAAAAAAAAATATTACCTCTCTCATCCAGTGGTAATACTATTGTAAATAGGATATTTGGACATCCTCTTCAATCCATCCCACATACAGGTCTTGTAAAATATCAAGGATAGGATTTTCCTCTCTAGCCAAAAAATCACATACATCCCTACATATCGGAGTACACAACAACTCCAACTGGTCCCTCTTGCGAAACAACTACCCCCACATGTGCATATGCACATAAAACATAGGCCTAGAAGGAAACTAGGGTACTCCTAGTCAAGTGGCATGAACCCTCTCAAAAAGTAATGTAAATAAATCTAATGCGAATGGGAAAAATCTCCTCCCTTAAAACGGTGTGACAACGATCCAACACAAAACAAAATTGTCTCAAAAACTCCTGCAACCTTAGCTGGGACATAGATCTATGATTATACATCTTACTAGAGCACTTAACACCGTTAGTTCCTTAATATACAATCAATAACCACTTCGCTTATAAGACAGAACTTCACAGCGTTCACACTAATCTACGGTATTCAAGCACTTAGCATATACAAATGGATCAGAATGAGCATATCAAGCACTAAGCATGAATATCTAGATCAGATTTAACATTCTAACATATAATAAGCACCAAGCATGAATAGATCTATCTAAACATATCAGATCATTTCGCATATAATATGTAAATACATCAAGACAAAGCACAAAGCACATCACACAGGGATTACGTGGTTCACCCCCACCCTGGGGCTACGCCCACCAACTCTTCTTCTTTATTGTCTTCAGTCAATCAGTTACAAGCACAGAGCCTCAAAATCCTTACTCTGCACAGGACAAAAGATCTGCGCAGCTAGCTAGATCCGTCTTCCTTGCGTTACAGCACAAAACCTTCTACAGTCTTTCACAGGGACTTGCACTCAGCTCTACAAGTCTCACACAGTATGCATAGAGCACTTACAATCCTTTGATCACATAGATCTAGTACTTAGCCATTCCTTTAGCACTTAGCAAACTAGCCTCTATTAGATAGATGCACTACCACTTCTATCTAGCCTAGGAATCTATTTTTATATTACAAAATAGGCCTAAGCATGGGTAAACCCATGGGCCGACATCCCATTCCCATTACATATTCCCAAAAACCCAAAAAGGGACCCAAAAGGGGGCCGAGATCCCGTGATCTCCGCTTCGACTTGCGCTCCTCCTTTGACAGGCTGTCAAAGTCCCAAAATAGGTCAACATGACCAAGAAACTCCCAAAAATTGGTCAAGGGCCAACAAGTCTAACATTTAAATTTTCAACTCATCGATCATGAAGGTCATTTCTTAATGTGGATGGTGATCATGTGATCTGATCACTACTATAATTGGGTACAAATTATGATTTCATCCTAACATTAATACGTTGCACACAAGATTGAAAGAAAAAGTAGGAAAAACATTAGAAAACGAACATTGAGAGTCTAACAACCCTTTAGTTGAGTCATAATTTCAACACAATTAAAGTGCCACTTGGAAAACTTTACTTTCTTAAAAAAAAAATCAAATCTCATCAAAAAAATGATGGGATGGAAATTTTCTTGTTGGTATTCCAATGAGATATTTTCATTATTTCGATGTGATGTCCTGAAACAATGCTCATTTCATCATTGTAAATACCAAAAAGTTGAAGTTTGTGACAATATGTAGTTAGAATTCCAACGATATTTCTATGTACTTATGACATCTATGTTGTTGTGGCGATGGCAATGTCATTAGCTATCTGATGATATAAGGTTGGAAGTTCAATAGTTTGTTAGAAAGGATTCACAAACCCTATGCCTTGAAGTGTCGGGAGTCCAATGAGAAATGTCATTTTTTTAAAATAAAATGTTAGAAAATTCCAAGTAGCATGTGAGTAGTACTTACCTCACCACTTTCCCTTGTCATGTACAAATGGATATTTTTCACAATCATCATGGTTCTATAACAAAAAAGGTTCAATATTTTTCTAAAAACACAAATTCATTACATATAGAAGTCACTTCAAAACTAAGGCATCATTTTCTAACTTCCAAATAGTATGTAAAGTGAAGTGCAGAAAGTAGCAACACCCTACTTGGAACCATAACAAGATGGCTCATTCTAGTCAAAGAAACTTGAATAATATCCAATTTACATTAACTAAAAGGTAGCTCCAAAGTAACATGTCAAACTGTAGGCTAGAATTTCTAGTCAAGATGGATCATAATGCACTAACATATGGAAAACTAAGGTAGCTCCTCTTAAATATAAGCTCAAAAGACGTTATCAGGGGAGTGTCGACAAACCAAAATTTCCCACCATCCACATTGATCTAAAAATGAAGAAGACTTGTATTCTTGAAAATATTTGCAAGTTAAATTTATGTGTTAAAATGCAAATGGGTCAACTTTGCAACACAATTTTAATAGAATTTACTCATTCAAGATGCATATAAATAGCAGCAATAACAGTGAACAGAAAACACATAACACAGAAAATGATAAAGGAATTCACCCCTCTCTTGGGCTACATCTCTTGGTCCAGCTTCCAATGGATCATTTGTATTATTTGCTCAAAGTGCTCAAAAATGTGCTTTATAATGCTCAAAATGCCAAATAGACTGCTCCAATGGCTTCAGAACGTCCAAAAACCCCTAGCTGGGCTTTTTCGACACCTCATTTGGCCAAAAATTGAAGAAGATAGGCTTCCTGGAAGTCCCCCTTCAAACTTGTTGTCTCTGCATCTACAAATCGCACCCTTGTTGGCTCAACCTAGCCCACACACATATTTAAGCGTTAAAACTTAGCACCGGACGCAACCGCGCAAACCATGCAAATTGTAGCATGGTTACAGGTGCACCTAGCCCCTAACCGCCAGGGCTATGGTCGTATCACCCATATGCCCACGCACAAGTGCAAACATAGGCCCCCGTTTCCACAATCCAATGGTTAAAGAACAAGTGGCGGGTCGTTTGTATAACCGTTGAACCAAATTCAAACCAAAATGCATACTCGTGTGCGCACATGTGGTAATACATATGGTCATATTGTTATAATGTATGCGACCGGGGGCTAGGGCTAAGCCCCAGCCCGGACCCCCGCGCCAATACATAACAAATCAAACTTAAATAAATATGAAACCATATATATAACAAGGATTATGGTATGGCGCGTTGGCAATGCAAACTTTGCAAAGGTTGTATTCGTGGGTGGAGGTCACGGGGTCGAACCCGGTGGACTCCAATAAAGTTTTATACAAGCAACCAATAAAATGGTGCCACGTGGCAGCCCATGACTGGTCCACGTGGCAGCGTACAACCAACCAAATACTGCCATGTGTCGCATTGTCATTCATCCACATCTGCCAACTGTCTTCCACTCAACCCTGCCATGTGTCATACAGACTGCCACGTCAGCAGCCGTACGGACTGTACAGTCAGCATCCCTTTTTTGCATGTTTGTCATTTTGAACAGAACATGATATCTCTTGCTCCCGATGTCCATTTGAACCCAAAAAAAATGGGTTGGGTTCGTAATGAAGAGGCCTACTCTCCTGTTCGATTTGAAGCGATTCTGAACACTTTGAACTTTTGAGCAAAATTTGTTCCCCTGGATCACTCCTCCCCATTGGAAAGCTTTTGGACCTCCAAAAGACTATTTTCAGTCTATCTGAAGATGAGGGTATAGCTCCCTCACCTTTTCAACCTCAATCCACTTGGATTTCCTTGGATTTGTACCTTTAAGACCAACTCGAAGATACTCCACATTTCCTCTTTTTGAAGTTCGCATTCTCCTGTCAAGGATGGTGTCTTCATGCAGTTCTGTAAGATATTCTGGGGAAAAATCATCTATAGAAGAAATCTGAACATGCTCTCCTTGATCATCAATCAAAGGAGGCTCATACAATTTCAAATTCTCAACATTAACAACTGCATACATTTGCATATAAGGGGGAAAATCTAAACGAAAGGCATTGTTACCAATCTTATCAATAATCTTGAAAGGACCATATCGAATTGGTTTCAATTTTTTACCTTCTCCTTTAAGCCTCTCCTTACTGATGTAAAGCTAAACTTCATCTCCAACTTGGAAACTGTGATCAACACGATGCTTGTCATGTCTCGTCTTGTACTTGGCTTGACTCTTTTCCAACTTCTCTTGCACCATTTGATGTATCGACTGAATATGTTCAATGAACTTTTCTGCCCTATCAATGTCATATTGACCATCAATAGCAATATCCTTCCCAAAGATAAAATCTAAAGGAGATTTGGGCAAATAGCCAAAACATGCTTCAAATGGCGATGTTTGAGTTGAAGAGTGCTTAGC
>SNQJ01S0024611.1:6930-25439 GCA_010110895.2 Picea sitchensis | reverse complement strand
AAGTGGCGGTTTGTTTGCATAATCGTTGAACCAAATTCAAACCAAAACGCATACCCGCGCGTGCACATGTGGTAATACATATGGTCATATCGTTATAATGTATGCGACCGGGGGTTGGGGCTAAGCCCTAGCCCAGACCCCCGCGCCAATACATAACAAATCAAACTTAAATAAATATGAAACCATATATATAACAAGGATTATGGTATGGCGCATTGGCAATGCAAACTTTGCAAAGGTTGTATTCGTGGGTGGAGGTCACAGGGTCGAACTCGGTGGACTCCAATAAAGTTTTATACAAGCAACCAATAACATGGTGCCACGTGGCAGCCCATCACTGGGCCACGTGGCATCGTACAACCAACCAAATACTTCCACATGTCGCAATTTCATTCATCCACATCTGCCAATTTTCTGCCACTCAGCCCTGCCACGTGTTGTATGGACTGCCACGTCAGCAGCCGTACAGACTGTACAGTCAGCATCCCTTTTTTTGCATGTTTGTCATTTTGAACAGAACGTGATATCTCTCGCTTCTGACGTTCGTTTGAACCCAAACAAGTTGTGTTGGGTTCGTAACGATGAGGCCTACACTCCTGTTCGATTTGAAGCGATTCCGAGCACTTTGAATTTTTGAGCAAAATTTGATCCCCTGGATCAAACATCAGGGGTTCCCTCGAATGAAAGGTCCCAATTAGATCTCTCACTATTTGAAATAAGGAACTCATTTGGATTATGGCCTGCAACCATTGTTGATTTTATGATTTTAAGAAATAAATTCTATGTCCTAAATGTAGTCCTAGGACTAACAATAAAATGTTGCCCTAATCTAACACCTAGCTAGAATTTGAGAACAATAAATGAACATGAAATAAATAACCAATCCAACCATTAGAATAGAAAATAGTTTATTGTGGAATAATGGTTAAAATAGTCAAATCACTTGTCATCAAATTAGGTTAACCTCATATTAATAATTGGCAACCATTTCATATTCACCATTAGCAACTAAGTGAATCACAACATTAAGAAGAAATTACCATTTGCATGAGAATAGTCTACAACAAAAGTAAAATTCTTACAACCAAGGGAGTAGTCCCACACCACACGTACACTAGAATGAGTCTCCAAAAAGTGGTGACTAACAACTTTCCTCATTAAAATTTCATATAATATTCTACAAAGGTGCACAAACAAAAATCCATTTTTCTATCAAGTTTATCTTATTTATACCAAAGAGGGAGAGGGAGGTTAATATTTTTTATTCCTCCACTTGTCTATCTGGTTCCCTTCTTAGATGTTTAGTTTTTTTGTTCAATTGTCTTTTTCACCACCTAGGAGTTTGATTTATTTGTTATTTCAAACTCCTTTAATATTTGTTATTCCCTTCTTTCCCATTCAATTTCTTTATCCAACTATCCTTTTATGCCTCTCAAGGTTCGTCTCCTTTATTAACCATATAAACTTTTTGTACTCTTGTGCCACCTAGAGGTTTCAAAGGAGATCCTTCCAAGGCTAGCACATCACTTCCATCAACCAATAACTAAAGAGATAGCCATACACAATAGCACAGTAGAGAAGCTAGCCAAAGATAGCGAAAATTTCAGTCCAATACTTCTCACAATGGGAGAGTTATGTTATGAAATGAGATCTGATGATCTCTATTTATACAAAATGTCACCAAAATAGTTTGTCCACATAATTTTAGGGTAAACCAAAATATCAGGGGTAAAAAACCCTAATATTTCCCCTTTTACAAAATAATATTAAACAATTCATTCTAATTTTTACTTTTTTGCACAAATGAAAAACCCTAAAAGTGACCTCACCCCTTAAGGGAGGACATTTTGGCACTTTTATGTCAAAATTTGAGTTGGAGATGGTAGGGTTGGGCCTCCAAAGGCCATGTATATCCAATCCAACCTTCTATTCCATTATCCAAGGGTTCCTTCCTTCAAAACGTGCCATGTGTAGCCATCACCACCTCAAGCCCCTCAAGCATGACATCATGCCTCCAAAAGATGACGTTTTGCCTCTCCTAGGAGAAATGTTTGGCATGTGAGGACTAGGTCATGTCTCTCAAGTCATCTTCTATGCCTCCAAAGGTACATATCTCTCATTTTCATGTGGTCCCTGGGCATCCAACCTATGGGCTTCAAGCCCCATGGAAGCCCAAGCTAGGCTTGTTGCTCCAAAATTGTCCATCAACTAGGTCCTACAAAGACAAATAAGCACGCCCTGCAAGGATATCAAGTCAAAATATCACAATGAATAAATGAAATCAATAAATGATCCACCTAATATTGTGCATCAAATATTACCATGTCAAACAAGTAAGTGCTCAAAGACATTATGTGACTTGTCAAGCTTGGATATGGGAGGGTTTATGAGGTGTCCTATTGGGTAGACATTTCCTAAGTCAAGGAGTGTTTCCCAAGTGATCCCTCTCTAAGACATGTAAAGTGCATGAATTGGTTAAGGATCAAGACTCAATTGGCATGGGTTTCATGGCATACAAGGGGTTGTAGTGTCTCACTCATGGGTGCCTTTGTAGAGGGTGTGTGTCACCTTCGTTTGCAATGCAATTTTTCCAAGCCCATCATTTTTCCATTCATTATTTATTTCATGTTTTAAGGACGAATTGAAGGCCATTGTCCTAGTGTGGTGTCCAGATAATGACAATGTCACTCACAAATACCTTGGGGTAATGAGAAGGTTTCCCCGTGATGAGACTCCCTTTCTCTCAGTTGTGCAACTGAGAGGCACTACCCTAGCTTGGTGGCCAGATGATGGTAAATTCATACCACTATATACCCATGATCATGATAGGTTGTCTCGTGATGAGACCCCATATCCTCCAACTAACCCCCTAAGCATTCTATCATTTATTCTTGTGGTCCCCCTTTTCTTACAGATAAGCATTTCATTGCTTTCTTGGGGGATCCTTGGGTGAAAAATCTAGAAGGTTTATACATAGTATTTTATCTTTTACCCAACAATAATCCATCTAGGCCTTCGGCCCCTTCTTCCCATAGAATGAGGGACAACCCCTTCTTGGGTCAATACACCCTAAAATCCCAAGAGATAAGTAAATGGGGGGTTTAAGTGATGAAAAGTGGTAAGTATGGACGGGAACAATACAATGGATCTTCAAGGGAGTTCCTATTAGCAAACCCATTCCCAAGGAAGACCACTTACTAGGGAGCAATGTCAACCACCAAGGTGAAACAGGGGAAAAGGCATAATTTCCAAGCATATGTCATGAAATCTAAATCAGTCTAAGATACAACATACTCAAAAACCTCAAATATTCAAATGAAACTCATCATAATACCTTACTTGTACCTCATGGAGCAAGGCCCAATGCCTCTCGAAAGTTAGTTGGTGTGGTGGATGCCATCTGGAAATCTTGACCTCTGTGGTGGTGAGAAGGGTCTTCATCTGCACAAGTGGATATTGCTAGTCATGTAGTCTCTCGACACTCCATATCTGCAACCTGAGGGCCTCAAGACATAATCTCCTTAGTTATATCACAAAATGGGGATAAAATCTGGCTCCTACTTGGGGACATGTGCTCACCGTAGAGTGCATGAGAACCACAACATCTCCCGGTAGACATGTGCCTGCCAAAACTCAGACAAAGCATTAGAGCATCTAGGGTGGTACTATCACTCTTCATCCATATACATAAAAATACAAAATGAAAACTAATCTAGAAAAGAAAAACTTTAACATTTTTTCAAAAATTTCTAAACTAAGCATGAAATCAATATGCAAGAAGAGCAAAATAAAATATGAAATGAATATAAACTAATATGAGAAATCGATATGAAAATGAAAGGAAAGCAAGATGACCTACCTACTTACTTGGGGCATGGGCCCTGAAGAAGTCATGTTCCCTGAACATAAGGTTGGATAAGATATCCATCCACTGGTAATGGCATCTTTCTCTCATCTAAGGTTGTCAGATAGTACTTTTCTTTATTGGATTTCTTCTTGACGATGTAAGGGCCAAGCCACAAGTTGTCATTTCTTTGGCCATACCTAGGCTTTCCCTTTCTCTTTCCCACATGAGAGAAATAATTCCTTCATTGAAATTGATGCAAATGTATTCTCAATGGATGGATATGAAGGAGGCTATGTGCGAACCATCTCTTTGATGATTTCTTCATGTTTTTTACCTTCTTTCTTCAAAATCTGGATAGACCCCGGCTCCTTCCCATGGTATTTTTCAAGTTTCTCTTTGTATTCATATGTTCTTGGGAGGAGCATATATATGGATTCTTCCTGCATGAAGGGTAGCTTGGATGGATCATATTCAATATTCTATGGAGGTACATCGTAACCAGGTCCATTAGGATCCAACACATGTTTATCACTCTTTTTCTGGATGTGAAAGATCTCATAGGTGCCATCATCCATGGGGATGTATGCATGGGTAAGACTCATCCTAAGGAAACCCCTAAGGGCAGAAGACCAACTCCTTGATAGGATCATCCCCCAAGCATCCAGAACATCAATCACAACTGTGTCCATGAGGAGGTTGATATGAGGAAAATCAATCAGAAAAGCTTCAATGTCCTCACACACCCCAAAGACCTTGACCCTTCTAGAATCAATTCTACATACATTACCATAGGTTCAGGTTGTCTTCAGAGCAATCTGTTCCATCACCTTCAATGACATGACATTTGTTGAGGCCCCAGAATCAAGCATGCAGTTGTTCAAGCAGAGTCCATTCATGCCTAATGAAAGATATAAGGGAGGATTCATGTCTCTTTTCTTATCGAGATACATAGTGTTCAATATGATAGGAAGATATTCCTTCTTGGTTGGAACCTGTAATACTTTCAAAATTCCCCCTTTCATGGAAGGGATCTTACACATCTATGTTCCTGAGACTGTCATATTCAGTTTTCCAAACATATTATCTATATTCAACTTAATCGTGTCTGGAGGAGTTTCCTTAGGAAGCAACTCACATACCGGAGGTGGAGGTGGTGGTGCCACCTTCTCTATTTATGGAAGAGGAGTGTCAAGATACGATGGAGGGAATGAAGCTTTATTCCTTCTAGTGTAGGTCAAATATTCCCTCCTCCTTAATTCCTTCTTCTGGTCATTTGTTAACTGATTCAAGGCCCAGAGTCTCCCCTCTCTTTCTCCTTGTCTTATAGCTTCATTGATCTTCTCTTGTGTGACTTGTTCCTCTTGGAACACTCAAATCATATCAATGAAAATCATATTTTCAGGATAATCTTCATCTCATTGGGGGCATTCATATTCTCTGTGAGGTTCTTGGCATGGAAGGCACCAAGCTTCTATGTCAACTGTCCCAATTGGTTTCAAATTATCTGGGGCCTTTGCCTCTTGTTGAGGCCTTGGTTTCCAACCTATGGAATCTCTCTGCTATCTGGATAACTAAGGTCTGGGAGCAGATTGATTCCTCTCTACAACAGTCAAACGACCCATAATCTGATTATGCACCTGGATAAACTGAGTACTAATCTAATCTATCTTTTGAGTCAAGAGGGAAATTGGATCAGGAACATTGTTGTTGGACACCTTAGTCTTTTCTTCTTCCTTGACATGAGGGTACTGAAAGGGTTCCACCCTTGAATCAAGTAGATTATCTTCAATGTCAACACTATACTCTTTAGCATGTGCCAATGATGTGGTATTTTTGTCTTTTAGAATGAAGAAAAATTTCCCTTCAAAAGCGTTCATATAAAGGAGACAAACTGATGAAGTTGTAGGATGGAATTATGTTGGAATCTAGTTGTACAACCTGTCAAATCTAGTATTGAATTCCTTCATTGTCTCATTCTCCTTTTTCTTTATCTTATTGAATTGAGATCCAAGCATCCCACCTTTTGTCTTTGTTGACCATATGTTCTTAAATAAGTTATCAAAAGCCTCATAAGATGTGAGATGATTTTCAAGGAGGCCTTTGAACCAGTTGTTATGAGGAAAATATCTCTATGGCTAGGGTGAACCACAACAGACAGGTATGACTGCAGAAATCAACTCAATTCCAACATATTCTATATAAACTAATGTGCAAGAGAGATAAGAAATATTCCTACCTCGTCCAAACGTTCGATGATGTCCATCGTTGAGCACTTTGACCCAAAGCTTTATACCCACAACAAGTTCTCAACAAACAAGTAAAGAAAGCATATAGTGATGATATAACAGGTTAGCACATTAGATAGCATAATCCATCAATATACAAAACAAGCATGCCCATGGATCATAACACATATATTTGCAAGATATCAATTGGATGGGAAAGGAATATTTCTATTAATAAATGATCAACAGAAGTGAAACATTACAGACTTATGTGTCGGCACGATTCGTAACCAAAAAACCAAGTTCCTTCCAATTGGGCCTCCACCACTTCAATCCTCCACCAAAGGCAAGCTCATAAAAAGGAGACAAAGAGGTTCTCCATCAATAAGGGAAGATATTAGGGGATGAACATTGTGTTCAGACTTAAAGGACAAAGGGATGCAGACTCAATAATGAAGTAATAATTTCTCCTGAGTAACTTTTCTCTCAAAGTTGAATTCTCTCTTCTTTTTCCATATCTCAGAATTGGATTTTTTATAGCCTTCAAAATGAAACTAAAGGGTTGATTCGGAATGTTTCTAGTATGTGGAAGGCCAAGGATTAGAGATATCTTGTCATGAAATGGAAACCCGACATTTAATTTTGATTTTCTAGCACAAATCTCGATGTACGCGGGGTGTAGTGGAGTAACCAACGTATACACTTGTTGTATATCTTGCAAGGTGCGTACAAGTGGAAAAATATTTATTTTTGTCTCTGGATTCATCAATTAGGGAAAGTAAGTCTACATAGGGAAATGGAATAAGGCCCTCTCTGCAAGATTGCATAGGGTGAGGCAAATCTTGCTCTAACACCAATCAAGAGATTTTTCGGTCAATGATGAAGCAAATAGCCTCATGGATACATCCTCATGTTCGATCCCTGCATTGTCCATGTCTCTTCCCATGACATAAAGATGATCCTCAGTGGTCACTACATTATTTCCTGGGAACTTTGGCAACCACCTGTTAGACTCTTTTGGCATTGCATTGGGGTATCCCTGGATAGTGGACATTTTAAGGGGTTTGTAGAGGTCCTTTGCCCAAGGGTAAAAAATTGGAGCAAGGGGAAGGGTATCATGGAAAAGGGTTTTGAAAATGGGAGACTTGAGAGGAGGCCTTCTTTGGTAGGTCTTAGAAGGCTTAAACCTCCCAGGGGGAAAAGGCTTGGAAGAGGAAAGGTTCTGGGAAGATGGAATCGCCATATGAACTTCAAGAGGATCTCATCAAGGAAGGTGGAAAGGTAATGTCCCTTGGGTGGATTCTCTAGGAAATCTATGTTAAAGGCTTTGGGATAGATTTCCAAAGTGTCAATAGGGTTCCGAAGAGGATTCAAAATCCTCCTTGGCAATGCCGCCAAAATGTTACCGCACAAGTTGTAGGTTGGGGAAATCTCGACCCAACCACCAGTTGGTAACAACTTAGAGATAACCTACTCATTGTCACCTTAGGCATGTGTTCCTGTCACTTTAGCGGTGAGGTAGTCACCTCAAGGGGGGAATCTCGATGACCCTAGGGGTAAATGAGATGGAAAATGATAAGTATGAATGGATGTCCCTAGAGGTCAATTCTATGTTGTATAAAGAGCTTGGAAAAGAGTCTTAGGAAGGCTTAAGTGTTTCCAAGTGAGTTGAGTGACCTACCGAGAGCAAAGTACCTTGAAAACCAATGATTATTGTAATATGTTAGTTTGACAATCAATTCAATATTATTATCCCTAATTGCATCAAAATTAAATGATATATATCAGCTCATAAAATATAGTAAAGGATGCAATATAAGTGCTAAGCATATGACAAAATAAACAAGAGACAAGCTAGTGAAATCTATCTCAACTCAACAATGATTAAGCAATGCTCTAGCACAAAAAGGAAAGATAAAAAAATTATTGCTACAATGATATTTATAAGCCTTATGGCTGTAGAAAAACAAGCTTAATAGCATAAAAATCAGCCACTCAAAACCACTTATAACAAGTTAGATAAGTGCTCTAGGGTTAGTAGAGAGTCAGGGAAAATTTGTAGCCAATTCCTAGGTTTAGTTTAGGAGTTTTTAGGGGTTAGAGGGTTAGTTTTATGAAGCCATATTGGTTGTATGTTAGTTTTGTAGCATCAACAATAATTTATGGTTGAAAGGGGACACCTCAATGGGGCAAGAGAGTCAAAGGATCAAGGAACACTTTCCTAAAGAGATAACTTCAAAACTTGAAAATTTCATGTTTACCAAGGCAACAATTTGTTTATCCAATGCAACAAGTAATGACTAGAGGTACTACTTTGTTGGGGCTGTAAATCCTCTTACTCCCCAAGGCAAGTATCCCTAACTAGGGTTTATTCTAAGAGGGTGTATGCACTTATACTTCTCTTAGAAAACCCTTGTTAAACCAATAAAATGTAAGCATAAGATGATGGAGACTAAGGTGGGGGTGTATGCCCTTATACTTCCCACCTATCTCTAGCAAATAACCTTTACTTGAATAACAAATGATAAAACAATGTAAAAATCCTTATCAATTAAAGGAAAAAAGATAAGACAAACCACCACAATAGAAAACGAGAGCCTTCCAAGGCTAGCGTATCACTTCCATCAACCAATAACCAAAGAGATAGCCATACACAAGAGCACAATAGAGAAACTAGCCAAAGATAGTGAAAATTTTGGTCCAATAATTCTCACAATGGGAGAGTTATGTTATGAAATGAGATCTTATGATCTATATTTATAGAAAACATCACCAAAATAGTTTGTCCACATAATTTTAGGGTAAACCACAAAATTAGGGGTCAAAATCCCTAATCTTTCCTCTTTTACAAAATAGCATTAAACAATTCATTATAATTTTTACTTTTTTGCACAAATGAAAAACCTTAAGAGTAATGTCACCCCTTTAGGAGGGACGTTTTGGCACTTTTAGGTCAAACATTGAGTTGCAAATGGTAGGGTTGGGCCTCCAAAGGCCATGTGCCTCCAATCCAACCTTCTATTCCATGATCCAAGGGTTCCTTCCTTCAAAACGTTCCATGTGTATCCATCACCACCTCAAGCCCCTCAAGCATGACATCATGCCTCCAAAAGATGATGTTTTTCCTCTCCTGAGAAAAACATTTGGCATGTGAGGGCTAGGTCATGTATCTTAAATCATCTTTTAGGCCTCCAAAGGTACATCTCTCTCATCCGACATGAAGGACCTTGGCATCCAACCCGTGGGCTTAAAGCCCCATGGAAGTCCAAGCTAGGATTGTTCCTCCAAAACTATCCACCAACTAGGCCCTACAAAGACAAATAGGCACAGCCTCCAAGGATGTCAAGTCAAAATATCATGATGAGTAAATAAAATCAATAAATGAGCCACCTAAGCATGTGCATCAAAGATTACCTTTTCAAAAAAGTAAGTGCTCAAAGACATTATGCAACTTTCCAAGCTTGGATATGGGAGGGTTTACGAGGTGTCCTATTGAGTAGATATTTCCTAGGTCAATGAGTGTTTCCCAAGTGATCCCTCTCTAATCCATGTAAATTGGATGAAGTGGTTAAGGATCAAGACTCAATGGGCATGGGGTTCATGACATACAAGGGGTTGTAGTGTCTCACTCATGGGTTCCTTTGTAGAGGGTGTGTGGCACCTTTATTTGCAATGCAATTTTTCCAAGCCCATCATTTTTCCATTCTTTGTTTCTTTCATATTTTAAGGACAAGTTGAATGCTACTGTCCTGGTATGGTGTCCAGCTAATGAGAGTTTCTCTCACAAATACCTTTAGTCAATGAGAAGGTTGGCTCGTAATGAGACCCCATTTCTCTCAATTGTGCAACTGAGAGCCACTACCCTGGCTTGGTATCTAGATGATGGTAATTTCATACTGCTAGATACCATGATCGTGATGAGACCCCCTATCCTCCAACTAACCCCCTAAGAATTATGTCATTTATTCTTGTGGGTCCCCCTTTTCTTATAGATAAGTGTTTCATTTCTTTCTTGGGGGATCCTTGGGAAAATCATCTGGAAGGTTTATACATAAGATTTTATCTTTTACCCAACAACAATCCCTATAGGCCTTCAACCCTTCTTCTCATAAAATGAGGGACAGCCCCTTCTTGGGTCAATACACCCTAAAATCCCAAGAGATAAGGAAATGGGGGGTTTAAGTGATGAAAAGTGGTAAGTATGGTCGGGAACGGTACGATGGCACTTCAAGGGAGTTCCTAGTAGAAAACCCATTCCTAAGGAAGACCACTTACTAGGGCACAATGTCAACCACCAAAGTGAAACATAGAAAAATGAATAATTTCCAAGCATATGTCATGAAATCTAAAGCATTCTAAGATACAACATACTCAAATGCCTCAAATATTGAATTGAAAATCACCATAACACCTGACTTGTACCTCATGGAGCAAGGCCCAGTGCCTCTCAGAAGCCAACTTGTGTGGTGGATTCCATCTGAAAATCCTAACCTCTGTGGTGGTGAGAAGGGTCTCCATCTATGTAAGTGGATATTGTTGGTCATGTAGTCTCTCGACACTCCATATCTGCAACCTGAGAGCCTTGAGACATAATCTCCCTAGTTATCCCACAAAATGGGTATAACAATACCTATCCACATAGAAGTTGGAGGAGGAAGGCCTTGATTGAGAAATCAAGCCTTATTTTCCAAATCAAGTGAAGGGTGAAGGAAAACAAATAGAAAGAGGGCTCAACTTCACTGTCAAGGTTGATAGCCAACTCGAGTTGATCAAGTTTTGAGGCAAGATTTCAAAGTTCAAAAGGAGTGTTCAAAGTTTGAACACTATCTTTAAGTTTGAGTGAAAGATTCTAAATATTCAAAATGTTTCAAACCAAGTCTAAAGGTAAATTTTTGAGGAAACAAATAAGTAATATGAAAGCTTGATTTGGAGATCAGGCCTGATTTCCAAATTGGGAGGATTGAAGTGAAGAAGGGGGAAAGGATCGAAATGCATGTTAAAATATTGGAAGATGAGGTTTGAAAATAAACCTGCCTTTGAAATAAAAAGAAACTTGAATAAAGGAAAAAATGAAGTTGAATTTGAAGGATATAAAAGGGGGCCCCAATTGGAGATCAAGATTGGTTTCAAGATCAGGAGAAAACTTAGTTACGAAGGCAAAGAAGGGACCTGATTTTGAAATTGGCCTTGATTTGAAAATTGGAGTCCAAAATTCAAACAAAGAAAACTAATGAAACAAATATTAAGGAAGGGAAGAAACCAAAAAATCAAATGAGGAATAAGGTTCAAGGAAGGAAACAAAGCAAGTTTATTGAGGAATAAAGTTCAAGGGAGGAAACCAAGTCAAAATCAAGTAAGGTGAACATGAAGTCTCATATGACTTAACCATCTAAAAAAAAATGAAAAATTCAACAAGGAAATGATAAACCAAGGTGATCTAGGTGGACATTTGTGGCCACCACCTCTTCCACTAACTCAACATAGGTATACATCTTGACAGCTTTTTTTTCTACAATTTTTCAGGTCCTAAACTTTTGGGGGTGTTTTGAGGACTTAAACGATGTTTTTTGGCCATTTTATGGCCTAGGGTTTCCATGGCATACCCAAACCTACCAACAATTTTAATTCTCGTATAGATCTTTCCAATGAGCTATTGAGTGCCCCAAACGAAGATTATATGCAAACGTTGTGCCCTTGGGAAGTTGATGTATCAATTAACCACCTCAAGGACCACAATCCTTTTGGTGCTTCGTCTCATAGGGTCAAGGTTTTGGATATTTATAGTTTAGTATGTTATGTTAAAAGGACATTTCGGCCTCTTGTAATGTATTCTTATGAATGAGCGTAGATAACATCTCTCTCTTTAGAGATAAGCTACCACCATTCTAGATAGTTTGTATTGCTTTGAATTTCATAGTCTTTTCCTATTTCATTAATAGAATCTAGTTCCCATTGTATTAATGTGTTCCCTGCAACAATTATGTATGTGTGTTTCCATTCATATTCTTTCATTCCATTTCATTCTCTATAAAATCTAGATCACAAGGTCAATGTAAATCTACAAGAAGAAAGCATATTCATACAAGTGACTAAGGAGAGGCCCAAATTTTTCCTCGAAAACTAAGAGGGTTTGTTGAGGGCTCAACAAATGGTGACATATTTCATGAGTCCATGAATCTATTAATATTCACTATTCAATCTTTCTTGTAATTTGAAGCCAAAATTTTCAGAAAAAATCATACCTTAGAATTCAAACCAATGGATAATTTAGGTTATTATTTTGTAACATGAACCTAAAGCATCCCAATTATTCAAAATCAAAGGATTGACATTTTTCCTTGAATATAGAAAGTATGGAGTTGATTTCCTTCAAAACTTCACCCGATGTTTCAAGTAACAGTCATAATCACAGGGTATTTCTTAAACGGGGTTGCATATTTTGAGTACATAGGTTGTTTTACTTTCCTATGGTGTTTCTTCACTACCACCAAGCTTCCATAGCCCTAGTGGAGTCACCTTGACATTACATACTGTGTATGTTTCCAGTGAATTCCCATAGCCCTAACAAAGTTATCTACATCTCCCCACAAATGATTGAATTCCCCTCCCCAGTGCTTTACCCAATTAATACACACACACACACACACACACACAATATATATATATATATATATATATATATATAACAATGATGGATGGGGTAAATAGCATATTCCCCAAAGGTATTTAACCATGGATGTCTAACTAAAAACCTTTCCCATGGCATGCTCATTTAATGTGAATGGACGGTATCTTCAAGTTGGATGAACCACCACTTCACTAAATTTTCAATATTTTCTAGGACTTAGTTATTTGGGGAAGCCTCAATTCCACTAATGTCTTAACTTCTTTGAGCAGCATGAGAAATTTATGCATAATTTCTTTGTTTCAGACACGACTAAGAATTAAATGAAAGATTACAAAGATTAGCAAGTGTGCCTACTTTTTTACAAGACCCCACACTTAACCCATTAGGGAAATTGAAAACAGTTTAACAAGTGGACAAGCCATGTATGGTCAAAATTATTGCAAGAAAGGAAAGATGTATATGCTAAAACCTCAGAGTAATGTAATTTACTAAAACAAAGTCAAGAATTAACTTTGAAAAGAAAGAGGGATGGTGCCTAATTCCAAGGGTTGAATCTACATGCTTGTGCCATCTCATTGAGATTTTTGGATTGCTAAGTCTCTCCTTCTATAATATTTTATTGGCTTCACTTAGCTACACCAAATAGACCATTAGGCTTGGAAAAAAAAAATATGAAAGTGCAAATTACACAAATATAAAGAAAAGCAATGCTCAAGGTAGGTATAGAAAACTTAAAGGCCAAAGGATGATCAACCAAGAAAATCAGAATGGAAAGGGAGCCAACCAAAAGTAAGCTTATAACCACAATATATTTATGAGAAATATAGCAAGGGAAATAAAACATGAAATAATAAAATCAAGTCTAAGTAGACAATAGATCCTTCCAATGCAAAACATCAATATTTAATGAGCAAAAATGAATTATAAGGAAAATAAATTACTCTAAAAAGAATAAACAAAAATTTGTTCTACACCACATTCAATTTAAAAGAAAACATGAATCACCAGAAAACCAATGCTCAAAATGTCTCTTGAAGAAAAATTGATCTCTATGGAAAACTAGGTAAATAAGTAGCTCATTTATACCAATTAAGAACTTGGTTGTTTCAAACTATCTTTATTATTGATAGCTTACCCCCCCGATGCTTCCAATTATCGTGGAATAAGGTTTTCCATTGGATGCACATACCAAGTACAATGTGTTTTACTCTTGGGGCTATAACAATACTTGGGTTTGTTGGAGTGAATGCTTTCTCTACCAACTTATTTCCTATAATGTGCATCTCATAAGATATATCTTGAATATTCTATTAGCCAAGTTTCTTATGTGTACATGCCATGCAATGTTCCCAAAACCACTTCTCAAATTCTCATCCATGTTTCATTTTTCCATTCATTATCTAGTTAGACATTACATCCCTATGCATGCACATAATTCAAGAACAAGGTAGGTTTTACTTATCCAAAAGGAAATGAAAGAGAGTAGAGCCTAAAAAAAAATATGCATAATTTTTTTAGAAAACATCGATAAAGAAAAATCTCAATGAAATTATAAGATTTCCATGCTCTAGAAATAGGATCTTCAATGCTTCAAGGGATATCCTTTGTTCAATTCCATCCTCCTTTTCCCTAGGTAAGTAGAATATTTAGCAATAAATTATGTAGGTTTTTTGTGTTGATGCTTATCCTGTGTTTTCCCACTTCCATTAGTAAAAATATTCTAAGATCAACCTATATTCTTCATTAGTAAAATGTAAGGTACTTCATAGCCCTTTTCTAATATGGAGGAGCATAGCTTCAAATGGACTATTGAAATCAATTTCCTTCGATCTAAATTGAAATGTCAAATTTGGGTGTAGATTAACACATCTTATTCCATTCTAAGTCAATTTCAAGGTGAGGTGCATGTAACTTCAATCATGAAAGTAAGATTAACCAATCATCTATACATTTCATATTTTTTAGAGGGAAGATAATTCAAATATGTAGGGCACATTTCTTTGTTTGGCAATGTGTCAGAAATTGTGCGTGCTTCCTTTTTTGGTTTTCAGTAGTAGGTTCCATTTCCTACCATAGGGATCATAGAAAAGTAAGAATAATCAACTTCATTAAACTCCTTTCTATATATGGCTCTTAGGTCAAACTGAGATAAATTCCATACTTAATCCAAACTCTAGGTTTGGATTCAAAGAAAATTGGATTCTATGTTACCATAACTAGTTTATTCCATAAAAAAAGTAAAACATTTATTTAAAAAGAAATAGAGAAATAAATAAATAGAAAATAAAACATCTACATGTATGGCATAGTGGCCTTAAGGACCAGTCATGTGAAATTCATTAACAAAATAAAACCTTTATCCTAGATAATAGGAAATAAAGTAAAACTAGTTATGCTACCCTATCCTAACCTAGACTAACCATTAGCATATGTATGTCAAGTAATATCATGATGGAAATGCATCCATCCAAGGATTTTAAAACCTGAATGGAAATCACAACTTTTCATAGGTCCATGGGGATGACATACTATACAATGTTTAATTAGAAGTATTAAAGCACCATTAGAATGTTCCATAGAAAGAAGTCTTGAGCATTTACCATTTTGTAGAAACCATTCGAAAAACGATGACTCCAACTAGATTCTGATAGCATCTTGAAAATAATTTTCAAAACACTTGAGTGTTGGGTGGGGAAAGGAAAGTGAAATACCTACTTATGGTGATTGATTGAATGATCTAAAACAATGCTTATCGAAAATATGTATATGTATAGAGCATCATCCACCTCGCTATGCATGGTGATCGATTATAAATGTATTGTTGCTTCTTCTCAGGGATCTGGAAATTCATTATGTGTTGCATAATCTACTTCCCTTTGCAAGCAACTTCTATTAGGGGTGATTGATAACTCCATTTTTCATATGGTCAAGGAATAATCCCCACACAATTTCACTCATGACAAATAAATGTTATCATCAAATACAAGGTTATCATAAACACCCTTTATTTCATTTGGGTCTTGAACCTCAGATTGTAGGGTGTAGGTGAACAAAAAATTTCAAGTTTTTTTCATCATAGATGAATGAACTCCATGACTATGTTTTTTATTAACTAAACGAACTCCATGACTATGTTTTTTATTAACTAAACATTGAAAATTCTCCTTCTCTCCTTCCAAGTAGATTTGTAATTGGTGATATGAGTTGAAAACTTTTGTAAAAACATATATTCAATATTTGCAAACTCTTACTTACTTTCACCTTATTTTTTATTTCTAAAATTAAAATATAAAGAAATAAATGTAAAATAATCTTGTAGGTCTTCCTATAAATGAAAGTTACCAAAAATATCTATGTAGAGAGCATAGAAATTTTCAAAACTAAATATATCAATATCTTCGTACGCATACAACCAGTAGTATATTCACTTTTCTCCTATATCCGATAGAACCATATTTAAAGATTGAGTATGATGATGATATAATTCTTATCCACATTAGATTTTATAGTTAAATAAAAATAAAATTAAAGAATAAATTAATATTTTATCATAACTTGTTGTTTAAATGATTAAACTATTATTAAATTTTCGACATGTTTTATAGTGTTTTTAAAGTTTGAAAGTGTATTTAAATATTAATTATTTTTTAAATAAAATATCTATTAATGAAATAAATCTTAAATTAAGATATCATTTATAATATTTAATTACTTAATTTAAATAATTAACAATTATAAATATGTATTTTTAAAGTTACAAAATTTAAATTCAGAGAAAAGTAAAATATTTAATCACTTAATTTAAGTGAATTAACAATTTCGAATATGTATTTTTCTCTATAGCCCCTGGATTGACGGACTTGCGCACTTTGCCTTGAATGAATTCAATAAGCAACAGGTTTGTCTGTCTGTCTATTCCCATTTCTTTCTTAGAGGGTACAATAATTTCATTTTCTTATATTGATGAATTCCTAAGAAGATTTGGGTTTTCATTGGCAGTAGTTATTTGGGATAAAAAATTAAAATTGTGTTGTGATGATTTTTGGGCGCCCAGAATGCGCAGCTTTCATTTTCGAAAGTGGTGAGAGCACGAGAAGAAATGGTGGCGGGGAGGGTGTATTACTTGACAATGGAGGCTCTGGATGGTCACCGAACCACTGGGTTGTACTTGGCTAAAGTATGGATGGTGCGGTGGAACAATTTCATGCAGTTAGAGGAGTTCAAACAGCTGTATGCTGATAAAGGTATAGCTCTAAGTGCAAAGCATTCCTTGTACGGACTCTCATAAATTTATATATGTAGATATTCAATTTTGAGTTAGAATTAAATTAACTCCAGAGATTTTAGGCACCCACCTTCTCGTTCTAGCTTGGGAGGTTGACATTGGCTTTGTGGTCTATTTGGTTACAATTTTGTTCCATATTTGTCTGGGTGAGTCCAAACACCAGATCACCTTCTCAATAGGAGGCACCCACCTTCTCATTCTAGCTTGGGAGGTTGACATTTAACCACCCCCCTTCCTACCCATACCCATAATGTTAAAGTGTTAAGTTGTTAACATTACCACATGGGAATGTGCCCTAAAGGGAAGTCACGCTCTCCCCCAAAGGGTTGGTTGATTAACAAAAGCACGTTACTCTGCCTCTATGTGCCTTAAAGAGAATGGGGACAGTACCAAAAGCTACCAAAAGGAGAGGGGATAGCTGAATTGTCACAACTCATTAGTCAGCCTTTTTCTGCAACGAAGAGAAAACAAACCTTAGTCAAAATTTGTGGAACTGGTTGTGGGAACAATATAAGACCATAAATCCACCTAACAATAAAAGACCATAAATCCACCTTTGTGTGTCTTGAAGAGAAACCAGATCATACCCTACATTAACCTCCTACCCTACATTAACTTGCCTCTGTGTGCCTTGAAGAAAAGACAAAACCTACTCATATGAGCATCATATATGAGCTAGCCTAGATAAATTATGATTCTATTAGTGTTCATTGTCTAAACATTGGTGGATGTTGTTACTGACTACAATCCCAAGTCTATATGTCTTTTGAGCCACCAATTTATGTTGTAGAAGTGGCATGTTACAATGTTATAGACTATCTGGTTTGAAGCAAATCAGTGGGCTAGTTATGGAATTGTCTCCTCGATGATAGACTAGTACCATGTCCTGCATTACCCTCCATTGTTGAATGATCAATCTGTTAGAACTTCTTAAATCGATTCTATAATATGCGGAATAAAACTCTTAAAAGAATCAAAATTTAGATGCCAAAACTGGATCATACCTCCGGCCATTGATGCTGCTTGAGTTTGATTAATTGTTGTAGAAGTTTTCCCAGTTCCACACTGGTTTTGCTTTCCGTATGGCACTTCCAAGCTCTGCTCACTCTGATTGATGGTGTAAGACTGAAGGAAATTGATTGAATGTAATTGAGCAAGCTTGGGGACCAAAACGAAGTCTTTATAGCCAAGCTTCCATCAAGCTTTTGTTGGCTAACTGTTAATTGTTCCACATATCTAGGTAGAGAAACGAATGGAGTAATGGACCATTCCAGAAGCTCCCAAACTAGAAAACGGTTCTAGTTGGTTTCCAAACGAGCTATGGCAGTTGAGTAATAGTTCAGGTTGGTTTTCGAATGAACTGTCAACGGTTCGAATAGGGTTCTCTCAAATCAAATTAAGGTGCACATAAATATGAGGAAAACATCACAATAATTAAGAATTTCATTAAAATAACATTGTCCATATAATGAGAAACTACATAATGGAACCAAGTCCCATATTCATTACATGCTCCTTGAATTT
>SNQJ01S0024610.1:293697-303938 GCA_010110895.2 Picea sitchensis | reverse complement strand
AAATAAATATTTTTCATTGCAATTTCGATGAGAATAATATACCTATGATGAATTCGCTATATAAACAAAAAAAATGTTGTCGTTGCAAGTGCGACAACAACAAAAATTGTTGAAATGCATTTGCTATATGAACAAAAAAATGTTCTCGTTCCTGCGACGCATTCGCTATATAAACAAAAAAATGTTGTCGTCGTAAGTGCGACGACCATAAAAATTGATGCGACGCATTTGCTATATAAACAAAAAAATATTGTCGTGCCTGCGACGCATTTGCTATATAAACAAAAAAAGTTGTCGTCACAAGTGCGATGACAACAAAATTGTTGCGACGCATTTGCTATATAAACAAAGAAATGTTGTCGTTCCTACGACGCATTCGCTATATAAACAAAAAAAAGTTGTCGTCGCAAGTGCGATGACAACAAAAATTGTTGCGACGCATTTGCTATATAAATAAAAAAAATGTTGTCGTTCCTGCGACGAATTTGCTATATAAAACAAAAAATGTTGTTGTTGCAAGTGAGACAACAATGAAAATTGTTGCGACGCATTTTCTATATAGACAACGAAAATTATTGTCGCAATTGAGACGAACTGTTGGTTTCACTTAGTTTGCCTATATTGTCATATTGGCGATGATATTTCTTTTTTTGTCGCAATTGTGAGAAGTTCCCTAGGGTCGTCGCTCTTGCGATGTTAATTCAAGTTCATCGAAATGTCCACGTGCCATAAAACGACGTTTCAGAGACTCAAGATTCGTCATAATATCAACAACATAACGTCACAATAGCGTCGAAATAGCTGTCGCAAAATGACCCAAATTTTCTAGTGAATTATGTTGATCAAGGAGGCAACACGAAAATGAGATATAAAGGGAATTAAAGTATATTTGACGGTAATTCTCACACAACTTATGTTCGTGGATAATATACCTCTTTTCAGTGAAGGGTCGGTTTGATAGTTAAAGGCTCTTAGTGATATATTAGATTTGTATTGCAAAGTGATAGGTATGGAATTAAATGTAATAAATGCCTGGTTAATGTGTAATTTTATTTTGGAGGAGGATTTAAGGCAGTTTAGAGAAATCATGCCATTCCCATGTGCAGATTTAGAACTCAGTTTTAAGTACCTAGGTTTTAATTTAAAACCAAACAAGTACCATTTTGAAGATTGGCTATGGCTGTATAGGAAAATCAAGGCTCGTATTTCAATATGGATATATAGATGACTCACCAGAGGTGAAAGGGTGGTCCTTATCAAAGTAGTTCTCAAAAGTAGTTTGGTTTATTGGATGTCCATTGCAAAAGTCCCAAAAGGAAAATTGACCAAAATATGTAAGAAATGCTTTAGTTTTTTATGGACAGTAAATCCTGCTACAGAAGGTGTTCCATTGGTCAAATGGTCATAGTTAGCACATCCAAAAAATTCAAGGGGTTGGGGATAAAGAAAATATACATTTTTAGCAAAAAATTGGCGAAGAAAAAACTTTAGAGGTTAGTCTATAATGAAGCTCTATGGGGGAAGGTCATGAAATCAAAATATGTAGAAGGAAGGAATATGGAAAAATGGTTCTGAAAGAGAAATGACATAAAACCTGTTTCCATCATTTGGAAAGATTTCGTAAAGGCGTCTCCACTAGTAGAGAAGTGGATTGCATGGAAGATAGGAAATGACTGTAAGGTTTGGATAGGTGAGGATCCCTAGATTGGGGTAACTAACTCTTACAAAATCTCAACAGACTTGTTAGGGTGTTTAAATTTGGAAGGAGTATTATGGTTAAGTGATGCAAACAAGCCCGAGGGAAGTACTCTTTGGAAACAAGACTGCAAGACAACTTCAAAATTACACTTGGAAGGTGATTTAGTGGAAGAATGGAAGGCTTGTGTAAACCAACTGGTCCTTGGAGTCATTATTATTATTGATGAAGAAGATGTATTAGTATGGTCAAAGAACCTGAGTTCTGGAGATTACACTACTAAACTTGGGTACACAACTAGTATGGAAGGTTCGTGCTAGACATAAATACATGGGTGGTGGTCCTCAGTCTGGAAGTTGCGAGCTCCTAAAAAAGAAATAATAGTGGTTTGGTTGGAAATTGCAAAAAAACTTATAACATGGGATAATGGAATAAAAAGAGGGTGGAATGATCCAAATAGATGTGCTCTGTGAAAAACTAATGTTGAGTCGAACTATCATTTGTTTAAATCGTGCTCTTATTTTGTGGTTGTTTGGAGGAAAGTGTCTTTACATATTTCTTCAAATTTTCTTTGGAATCAAGTGAGTATTATGGGTTGTCTTGAGGAGTGGTGGAAGGACCACTCCTCCTCTGATTACAAATCTCTGCCTTGTCATATTTTCTACTTCATATGGTGGGTGAGAAACATAGTGATTTTCTAGGATGTAGAAATGACAGCTAAAGTGATATCCCAATTGATTTTAAAGTCAACTGATGCAGGAACATCCTACTTCCACAAATTCACTATTTGAAGAAACCTAGGGGGATATTCATTTTTTTGAAGGGAGTGGTTCCCTAATGTTTATTTTATTGGAAACTCCTATGTTTAATTGATTTCTAGGAATTAGAGACATAAAATAATTTTGTTAATTAAAATGAGGATTGAATTGTGGATGTTCTCGAATGTGTGAGAACATGAGAGAGGTCTTAGGTTGTTGGAGATCCCATGAATATTTCATGGAGCTAAAATAGCTTAGAGGTTGAATGAGGGATCTTAGGACTTTGGTGAGGAGGATTAATAGGCTCTGAACTAATTTTAGTTCATAATCCTTTCTTGTAAATATTGTAAGCCTTGAAGGCATTCGAGTTGGGTCGGATTTGGATAGGTCAGGCAGAGAGGGAAAAAAAGTTAGTGTGTAAAGGCTAGTCAAGGCCTAAAGATTGAGAATGACCAAAGGAAGGAAATCGGGTCCAAATAGGGTATGTTGAAGCCTTACATAACTTATTTAAGTTTGTGTGTGATTAATGAATAATTATCTGTTTGTGTGTGGAACTAATACTCTGCATAATTATCCTTGTATGTGATATGAGATCTGTTATAATTTGTGGGTGATTGAGTTCTAGAAATTAGTATTGTTTATAGGATTGTAAGGTTATTGCAGTTAGAATCCTACGATCGAGAATGAGGTCGATCGAGGATCATTGATCTATTCTATGATCAATTATATACACATCGAAATCATATTAGATTTTGAACAATAAAATGAGCTACAGGAGTCGTCGAATCAAATCCTAAAGAGGAGATCAATGGTGAATGTGAATTTCGCATGGTGAACATGCTCGAAAGTAAATTTTAGTTCGAGGGGATGAAATAATGGTCACCGTAGATTTCTAATCCACGTGTCGTGAAGTTGTAGATTTCGAGGGGGTACCATCTCGAGATTCGGAGTCAAGTCCAAGCCCCGAAATATTGTCAATCATTTGTCATAACTCCATATTAAAACGTAGTCGTCAATACAGCCAAAGGTAAAGTTATAGATTAACACCTTTTTAATTAGGTTACAGTCACAAATTCTAGGTTTTATGGTAAAGGTGATAAAGAGTAAGTGCTAAGGATTGAGCGCTTATGGCTAAGCCTTTGGTCACAACATCGGGGTCCTATGAAGAAAGGGGCTATGACTATAATATGAGCCTGGTGACCATGTGTGTGAGGAAACGAACTAGAGAGCTATGTGAAGCTCAAATTTGATCGTCAAGACACCATTAGACGCATTGAAAGAGAGAGGGTGAAGTAAAGACTCGATCCATAAATGTGATCGAGTACATAATGTCAATATTTGATACAAAGAACAAATGGCAAAACAAAATTGGAGAGGCCCTAAATCTGTGAACCGAATATGTGTACTCTGATAGGAAAGGGATCCTTGGACAACCTTATTGAAGGCTATAGAGTAAGTTTTTGATTGAAGGTTGTTCCACTATGGGTATAGACCATTAAGGTCACCAATTGTGGTATCAGAGCAGGAGGCTTATTCCTGCTTGTTTTGAAATTGAAGGAGAAAATTCACAGGTATTTATAAATTGCAGATTTAGACAAGACAAGGACATGTAAAAGAACAAAGAAATATTCAGAGAAGAAGTCTTGGATTGAGGATAGAGCCTGTGATTCTCTTTGAGCGATTAGTATTGAAATTTTGTATGTGGAGATCATATTTTAGTGCATTGTGGTTTAAAGTAGAAGAGATTTTTTCTTTGGGAGATAAGAACACAGAGAATTCAGTTCAACCAAGGGTACCTTGAAACACTAAAGAAAGTATAGATTGAGATCACTTCATCCAAGGAAAGAGCGAAGAATAATGTTTAGGGATGATTTTAAGGATGGAAATTTATATTAAAATGTAGAAACCTGGGCTAATCTTACTAGTCATTAATATGCAAAATGTAAAATGTTTGGCGATAGTTTTCTAAAAATATTCAAATTTCTAAGGATTTTATATAGTTTCTATAAAATTTTGGCGATTTTTAAGTAAAATAATTTTATTCTATGGAATTTGGGCGAATTGTGTTTAGAAAAAATGGAAATTGGCGAATCTTTTTTCGGAAAAGCCATGGAAATTTAGCCCCTAAAATAATCTTATTAATGTTTAAAAGACAAGATCACGGAAGAAGATATTTTAAGTATTAAATTTGTATGTGTATGCAGGTAGCAACGAGAAAAGGTGTCTAGCATAGGACTATAGCTAGATAAAGAAGGAGCAAGTGGATCTCTTAATTAGAATCTTGTGGCAGATGAATTGCAACAAGAGATGTTGTAAGGAAATGAAGAGAACAATAGAAGTTCTTAGAAGAAGAAGAGAGGGGGCAGAGGTACAAAAGCCAGAGAAGAGCAAGGGAATGCTCAAAAGGGTTCCAGAGGAAAGAGAACCAAGTGATCCCAGGAGATCAAGCACAGAGGGAAGCTTGATAGGGGATTGTGTAGCAATAATTGAGACTGACTACAAGAGAGAGGCTTTAGTGTAGCTCCCAAGTGGACATGGAAAAGTTCACAAGATAAAAGGTGAAAATGATTCCAGACAGCCACAAGAAAGGCTTAGAAGCAAGCCACAAAAAGAGGAAAGAAGATGCCACAACATATGGCATAAGGCGAGTAGATGATGAAGAATTTGATAAAGAGATGGTTGAGTTAAGGGCACAACTCTATCATTTGGAACAACTGCTACAAGAGAAGATCAAAGAGGATCTGAAATATGGAGTGAATGTAAGGAAAAGAGTCAAATGGCCTGTTAAGAGTTTGTTTTCCAAGAAGTTGATGCAAAAGATGAAGATTTGGATGAAGAGAGAAAGGAAACTTGGTAGAAAGGAGCATGAAAGAGAAGTTCACTTTTGTGAAAATAAAGAATAATCAATCCTATGAGAGGAGGATGATGAGGATTATGGAATGATGGAGTGCTTGGAACAACACAAAGAAGAGATGTTAGTGACATCAACTGAAGAAGGAGAGTGTAGTATATTTCAAAGTAATTGTTTGTGTGAGTGTGTCATTGCAGGTACCAAAGGTAAATTTGATGAAGCTGAATAGATGCAGAGGATTGAAGCAAGAGAAATAGTTCAAGGAAGGCAAAACTATGCTCATGGAGGACAACAAGAGGCAATAAATTCTGAAGATGAATAATTTCAAAGGACTATTTCAGGAGAAGGAAGTTCAACATTATGTCATGAAGACAACCTTGAAGAAGGTTATGAAAGAATTCAGATTGAAACTTCACAGTTTTTTGAAAAGAGGAGTAAAATTAGAGGTATATTCAGTTGGTTGTATATTTTTTTGTTGAGTGTTTATTTAAGTATTTCTGAAGGAATTGTTTGCATGATTGAGGGCCATTAGAAATTGGCAAAGGAAAATACCATGATGTCTTGCAGATGTGTAAATATGGTGAAGGAAGAGTTGATCAAGATAATGCAGCTCAAAACATTTCAGCTAATCCAAAGAAATCCGAGAGGAGTCAAAGACCAGAAAACAACCAAGAACCTAAGAAAGAATAGATATTGTTCTCTCATGCAGCCAGGAAAAGGTGAAGACTGACTTATGAAGACAATCTTGGAGAAGATTTTGCAAAATCCCCTCAAGGAAGGACAACACATAGAAATGCTTTGAAGAGAAATGAAGGGATTTGTACAGAACAAGGAACTRTTTTATGGGACAATGATCATATTGCTAATTATGATAAAAATTTGTAGATGGTGGACAACAAGTTCAAAGATGAAATCATGAAACATAAAATTGCAATCAAAAGGAAGCGAAAGATATATTGGAATTTGAGCATGAGCCCAAAGAATGTTACAAACAAAGTGTTTTGTGCAATGTATTTGAATGTGCGGGTATAGAGAATGGAAGCAATAATCCTTCCACAAAGTAGTTGAAGGAAGATTGGTCAAAGCAATTATATGCTTTGGAGACTTATGAAGGGAAGTGGGAGAGAATCTTTGAAACTCTCACACAACATAATATTGAAATCTTCATGGCTGAATGAAAGAGAATGCTCCAAGTTGAAAAGAATTGTAAATTCCGGACTAATGGAAGGAGAAATAGTTGGTAGACTGACAGAGATAAAAGAAACATATTTAATACAGAAGAAATGCAAGAGGAAAAAGACCCAAGTAGTTTGAAAAAGTTTGAAGAGAGTAAGAACATGAAGGATGAGGAAGATAATTCATTTTTGAATTTCTAAAGTGGTTGCAGCAAAGATACAAAAAAATTGAAGGTTTGGATATGGATGATCATTGGCATATGATCATGAAAGATATGAAAGATTTGTTTTTTCATTTTGTTAAGGGATTAGAGCAGAATTTGATTGATAAATTGAATATGGAACAATGTTCTCAAGAGAATGAGATTGGGAATGACGGAAGTAGAGTTTTTAAAACTCTTATGTAGAGCACTGCTAAAGTAAAAGAGGACTGCATAAAAAGTGAAGTAGAAGAGTTAGAACATAGATTGTTCATAGACCCAAGAGGCAGTGAAGATCAAGAATTTGTTTGGAATAGTGGAAAAGTTGATGATGCAAATGAATATTATATGAAAGCAAGGATCAATTGGCAGAATGTAGAAATTCAAGGGAAAATTTGTACAGTTGAAAGGCATCATACTAAAGATTGGTTTTATGTTTTCATACCAAGCAGGCAGCCAAATGGATTTGTAGATGAATAAATCTCACTGAAAGCAGAGGATATGTGGACAAAAGGAGGAGTAGAGGAGTTATGCATTATAACTTCTACAAATGAACTATGGATTGGTGCACAAAATGATCAGGGAGAGACCTATTGGAAGAAACAATTGATGTTGATGGTAGAGATACAAGACATAGTAACTAAAAAGGTATACATGGAGTAGAATTTTGAATGTTTTGAAACTTTAAAGGAACATTTGTACAAGTATAAATTGTCTTGTGAAGGAGTAAGGTGTCCAATCCAAAGAGGCAAAGTTAGCAACATGCAGAGATGAAGAAAACATAGTTGGAAATGGAAAATTTCAAATGGAGAAGAGGGAACAAAAGAAGAAATCAGTGGATGATGTCTAACGAATGTTGGAGCAAGATGACTACACAAAGACAAATTAAGAATTGGGATCCAAGAGGTTTTCAGACATCAATGAGACAACAACAAAACACCAAGGCAATTGGCAAGCAACAACATAAAATTTGGAAACCAGGATGACTTCATCAACAATAATTCATGATAAGGGGATCATGAAACATTTTGTTCCTTGGGAGTCTGATGCAGGAGCATCCTACTTCCACAAATTCACTATTTGAAGAAACCTAGGGGGATATTAATTTTTTTGAAGGGAGTGTCCCTAATGTTTATTTTATTGGAAATTCCTATGTTTTATTGATTTCTAAGAATTAGAGACATAGAATAAGTTTGTTAATTAAAATGAGGATTGAATTGTGTATGTTCTCGAATGTGTGAGGACATGAGAGATGTCTTAGGTTGTTGGATATCCCAGGAAGATTTCATGGAACTAAAATCTCTTAGAGTTTGAATGAGGGATCTTAGGAGTTTGGTGAGGAGGATTAATAGGATCTGAAATAATTCTAGTTTGGAATCCTTTCTTGTAAATATTGTAAGCCTTGAAGGCATTCAGGTTGGGTAGGATTTGCATAGGTTAGGCAGAGAGGGAAATAAAGTTAGTGTGTAAAGACCAGTCAAGGCCTGAAGATTGAGAAGGACCAAAGGAAGGAAATTAGGTCCAAATAGGCTATGTGGAAGCCTTATATAACTGATGTAAGTTTGTGTGTGATTAATGAAGAATTCTCTGTTTGTGTGTGGAACTAATACTCTGCATAATTGTCCCCTATGTGATATGAACTTTGTTATAATTTGTGGGTGATTGAGTTCTCGAAATGAGTATTGTTTACATGATTGTAAGGTTATTGCAGTTAGAATCCTCCAATTAGGAACGAGGTCGATCGAGGATCATTGATCTATTCCATGATCAATGATCTACACATCGAAATCAGATTAGATTTTGAACAATAAAAGGAGTTACAAGAGTCGTCGGATCAAATTCTAAAGAGGAGATCAACGATGAATGTGAATTTCTCATGGTGAACATGGTCAGAAGAAAATTGGATTCCAAGGGGACAAAATAATGGTCACCATAGATTTCTAATCCACGTGTTGCGAAGTTGTGGATTTCGGGGGGATATCATCTCAGGATTTGGAGCCAGGTCCAAGCCCCAGAATATTGTCAACCGTCCGTCATAACTCCAGATTAAAACGTACTCGTCGATCCATCCAAAGGTAAAGTAATAGATTAACACCTTTTCAATTGGGTTACAATCACAAATTCGAGGTTTTATGGTAAAGGTGCTAAAGAGTAAGTGCTAAGGATTGAGCAGTTATGGCTAAGCCTTTGGTCACAATGTCGGGGTCCTATGAAGAAAGGGGCTATATCTATAATAAGAGCATGGTGACCATGTGTGTGAGGAAATGAACTAGAGATCTATGTGAAGCTTGGATTTGATCATCAAGACACCAACGAACGTATTGAAAGAGAGAGGGTGAAGTAAATACTCGATCCATAAATGTGATCGAGTACAAAATGTCAATATTTGATACATAGAACAAATGGAGAAACAAAATTGGAGAGGCCCTAAATCTGTGAACCGGATATGTGTACTCTGATAAGAAAGGGATCCTTAGATAGCCTTATTGAAGGCTATAGAGTAACCTATTGATTGAAGGTTGCTCCACTGTGGGTATATACCATTAAAGCCATCATGAAATAAGGAGTTTAAAGTTGGGACCAAACATGAAAAGAAGAAGTATGTAATAAGGATTGCTTTTGAGCCTTCAATTCCTTGGGGGTTCTTTGATGGGGCCAACTAGGGACATCTTGAGGTAAGAGGTGTTGGAGCAATGTTGTTTATTTCTCATTCTCATGCATATCACCATAAATATGCACTCATAATGGAATCCAATAACAAAGAAAAATTCGTTGCACTTTGGGTTTTACTAAATGTTATTAATTGCCTATGCTATAAAAGGTTGTAGGTCATGGGTGATTCCAAGCTAGTCATTGATTGGGCCAATAGAAAAGCTAGACCTGAAAATTCTTGGACTGGGGTCAATCACAAAAGCTATGAGAGATTTACAAAGTTTGTTTTATTGGATTTCATTTCCCACATTAGCAGGGAGTTCAATCAGTTGGCAAATGGTTCATCAAAGTAGGCTCTTGTCCTACATGAATGCACATTAGTTGAAGTATAATTCCATGAAGGAGTCCTCCAAAGTGAGTTGGAGGAACGATATCCTTAATTATAAAATTCTAGTAAGAGTTGGAAAGATTTTTATTTTTATTTTTATTTTTGACAAATTAAATAAAGAAGAAGAGACCATTTTTGTCTAGGGTTAAGACTTAGGACTGCATATGTATTCCAATTATGTAAAGTTTTAATTGAGACTTCTATACTTGTTTTATAACATATGTATTTAATAAAAAAATTGTTTTTTTAGAGAAAAAAATGATAACTAAAATTTTATTATTAATAAAATTAGTTAGTTTGGAAAATTAAGTGTATAAAATATTATAAATTGATGATGGTGGTGATGATTAACGTCCACTAAGACCTAATTGGTCTATTGGACCTTAAGACGGTAAGTGATTACTTGTGATTCTTTAGAATTTTGTTTTTGTGCTCGAAAAACATTAAGAGAAGCTTTCCAAGATCACCATACTTTTGTTGAGTTAAGAGGTTAGGAAGGTTGGTAGTGTGATCAATATTTT
>SNQJ01S0024610.1:274944-287064 GCA_010110895.2 Picea sitchensis | reverse complement strand
CCTCTTTATTTATACAAGTCTGGCACGTGTGAAGTGTCTCTTCACTGGTAGGGCTGACTTCTCAAACTGGGTGGGTAAACCCACCTTTATTATATTTTCGGGCCTCTTTAATATCTACTGGGGCCGACTTCTTATTATGCCTATTACAATTGTCTTTTGACCAATCCGCAAAAGGGTATTTGGTCCTATTACAATAACCGACATGATCAATCCCCCGACATGATCAATCCACAATGGGGATTGATCCTATGAATAATATATCAATAATAATAAAAATACACTTTGCAGTTACATTATTTCAACATGGATTTATTAAGAGAAATTAAAAAAAAATCGAAATTGTTTTTTAGTATTATTATGTTGTATGAGATGACAACTTATTGGAATTGTTACTTGGACATGACATAAATAGAGTTATGACAATGTATTAATTAACTCTAATTGTGACTTGGACATTACATAGAGTTATGATAATGTATTAATGAATTTTATGACAATTACTATATGCAATTAGAGTTTATTAATGAAAAAAAAATGTTGGAATTGTTGTTTGGACATTACCATAGAGTTCGTTAATAAAAAAAGGACATGTAATTTCAATACATTATTATTATTGTTTATTTTTTTACTTTTACATTACATTCACCTTAAACTTTATTTCATTTTTCATTTTAATTTATTAGTATTATGTTGCATAAAGTGCATTTAGCTTCTTTGGATGCAACTGAAATATGATATATTGCATAGTAGAAGGTCAAATATTTGTCTTCACACAAATTGAGAGAGATTGAATATTGTCTATTAGATTAATATGATATTTTGCAACATTAAGAGTGAATATATAGATAACATCAACATGTATCTTACAATATATGTGATTATCAAATCCATGTAGTGGTAAATGTTTTGATGGATTTATGTTAGATATAGTCTCATTCAATTAGATAGAACTCAACATATTTTTTTGATAATTTAAGATGGATTTATGTTAGATATAGTCTCATTCAACTAGATAGAACTAAACACCCAAAAATTATGTAGAAATGGATATATAAAAATACAATTTTTATTATTATTAAACTCCATAGAAAGATTACAACAACTATAACAAAT
Organism: Picea sitchensis; assembly: GCA_010110895.2. Classification (NCBI taxonomy): domain Eukaryota; kingdom Viridiplantae; phylum Streptophyta; class Pinopsida; order Pinales; family Pinaceae; genus Picea; species Picea sitchensis. Next base: position 285,951 of record SNQJ01S0024610.1, on the reverse strand, counting down.
TATGAAAACATACACACCAAGATATTGTAAAGATAAATCTTGTAACAATATTTCAATGTAAATATCATATCTATAATCTTATGTAAAAACATTGTTTTGATTTTTGTCAAGATAATTCTTGTAACAATATTTTAATGTAAATATCATATCTATAATATTTCTATTTATGTCTAAATTATATTACAATTTTTTATACTAAATGTACATATCAAGTCTCTCTCTTTCATATAGAGATATTTTTATTTCCATTTGAATTTATATTTGGCTTGTATTTGACTAACATATAATATTAGTATTATTATTTGTTATAAGTGTTATATTTTACTATAAAGTGGATATATGATATGTAAGTATTATGTAGGTGACAACATCTCTATCATAATGGGAGGCAAATTTCTTCTCTGATTTACTAATTTTTTGTCATTTTAAAGTGAAACAAAATCCTTAAAAACAAAGTTTCATAGTCAAAGTTCCCATCAATTACTTGTTTATCCACTTATTATCTAACTCCTATAAATATACCCAATATACATATATCAAATCCATCTAAATTAAATAAAAAATATGATTGAAAATAACTTAAAAAAAAAACTTTGATTACAACTTTGATTATCCAACAAAAATATTAATATATAATATAATGAATATTATATGTAATTATTCTATAACTAATTCAGTTTGCTTAAATAAAAATAAAAAAATTCAAACCACAATGTTCATAAATATAAACAAACTTATTATTTCAAATTTCTAAAATGCTTAATATACATACATTGAACGATGTTGCCACTGGACCACTAGAATACATATTTACTTGTCCAGTTCTTGCTCTTGACAGGACGGTCAACCGTACATGCCAGTTCCCACTGATAACTACGTGATATCACAACAATTTTCAAATTATTATCCATCCATCTTTATTTTCGTGAATGGAAACCAGTAGTGTAAAGCACTTTTTTGGAAATCTCTTTTTTTTTTTTAATTTAATTTTATATATTTTTAGATTAATTTTGTTTGAAATTACGTCAAAAAATTGTCCTAAGGCTTAGTTTATATAATTTAAGTGTTTTAAAAGTTTTTCAAACTGTTAAATTCATTTATAATTTTCAATTTCACTCAAATTTATATCAAATTAAATTACAATATATATATTTTTAAATATTGTAATTTGTACTAAATTATGCCAGGTCACTTGAAAACGAAAGCCAGCGAAATTGTCTCCCACTCCAACCAGGAACAAACACGGCGGAGAAAAATGTTCACTACGATACATTTTATAGAAAGTGCACGGCTCTCGTCTTGCAATGTCATCAATGAATCCTACTGATCCACGTTGCGACAACTTAAGTGGTCACCATGGAGAATTCAGATTTTGTCCAGTCTCAATTGCCATAATTGCTGAAGACATGAAACGATTCCACCGGTCTTGTCTGCGCCGATGCACGTGTTGAGCCTAGACGTGGGCGATTTCCAGCCAAATAATTAGTAAAAGCTGTGGACAGTTTGTTTTGTTTTGCGTCTCAAGTGGCATGAACAGTTTATATCTCGCTCATCTCGAACACTTTTATCATGTTCAACCTGTGGACACGAGTAATACAGCCTACGACTGTCTCCTCTTACCGACTAACGGAGTTGCATGAAGGAAAAATATCTTGTGTGGAACTTCGAAGTAAGAGAGTAGCAAATTATAATTATGTAATTTATATGGTTTTAACAGTTTTTTTTTTTTCAAACTAGTCTATGTTTGGGTTGGGCCCAGTTTGTCCATGAGTGGGAGACTGTACGTTTTATGGGATAGTTTATTCCCCCACAAATGGTTCCCAACCTCAACCTCTCTCCATGAGATTTGAATCAATAATTTGATGAAGACTAAACCCCACACAAACCAACTGATCTCCACCTCATGGATCTTTTAACAATTCAACTCTTTTTTCATTTTTTTTTTTTCAAGCCCCAGCCTGTCCATGAATGGGATGCTATCACCAGGATGGGGCCAGCCTGTCCATGAGTGGGATGTTGTCACCAGGATTGTGTGAGACTTGGTCGAGTCTGGAAGTCCTATGGGACAGTTTTATTCCCCTACAAATATGGCTCACAACTTCAACCTCTCCCCATGAGATTTGAACCAGTAACCTGATGGGGATTAAACCCCACTCAAACCAACTGATCTACACCTCATGGGTATTTTAACAGTTCAACTCTTTCTTCTTTTCTTTTTTTCAAGTTAGGCTGTGCTTAGGTTGGGGCCAGCCTGTCCATGAGTGGGATGCTGTCACCAGGATTGTGTGAGGGTCGAGCCTGGACGTTTTATGAGACAGTTTTATTCCCCCACAAATGATTCCCAACCTCAACCTCTCCCCATGAGATTTGAACCAATAACCTGATGAAAACTAAACCCCACACAAACCAACCTCAATCTTTTAACAATTCAACTTATTATTTCAAAGATTTTTCAAACTTTATTCAACTGGTCACTTAAAAAGAAAGGTTATGGACAAAATTTATTAACGTTTCCATCAAAATTATTCGAAGGGTACAATTTTGACCAATTCTGAAAATAAACTATCATAAAAGTTCACCGGTTCGGACAACAGATTCAGGTGAGATTTAAAGGAAATCACAATCTGGTTAATGATTCTATTTAAATCATGGTTTCTATCATGTTCTAAAGGGTTTTTAGCATTTCCAAATTTACCTATAATTTCAGAAAAAAACTTTAATTACACTACAGCCCTTCAAACCATGTTCAAATAATCAATTGTTCCAAGCAAAAATTTCTGTGAGGACTGCAGAAAATGAGGCATTTTGTCAGTGGGATATCAAATACCTAATTCATTATTTTTAAAAAACTATTTTTTTAACGAGTATCATCAATTTTTATTTTTATTTCTGGCTTTTTACTATTTATATTATTAATAATAATTTAATTTAAAGTCATAATTAAAGATGAACAATACAGTAGGTAAATTATAAAATGTGAGATTTGAAAACAATTCAGATCCAACTACTTATAACTCATCTACAACAACATTCAATACTACATAACAAACTGGTTATTGAAAACCATCAACTAATTAACTATTAAAATCTATAAAAATATACATATTCATTCTATCGTTAAAATGAAACATTTCATTACCATATAAAACACCTTGACAGATTATGATGTTAAGTTGCAAACGTGTCATGGACAGATGATTTGACTGTCCCAGGCATTGATAAAAGCCTAATAATACATGTATGAATTATTGTCGACATGGAAACGCACTCAGCCTTCGATCTTGGATGTTGAAAATAGATTTGTTAAAAGTATATATGAGATACAAAAAGTATGTGAATCTGTGTGTTCGGATTTAGTATCATCCGAAGCAATAGCTGAGGAAGTAATAAATGTCAATATAATGCCACTGAAGTTGATTGACTGAGATTCATGAGCAAAATCCAGGAAAAAAAAGTTATAGATAATTTTACATATTCAATTATCGTGAAATTTTAGGTCAAATGTATATTGATTACACTATCAATTTTAATATTCATATTAAATCTTATTTTCAAAATATTGTTCACACTACCAATTTTTCTAATCTTTTAACTCAACAAAAGTATGGTGATCTTGGAAAGCTTCTCTTAATGTTTTTCGAGCAGAGAAACAAAATTCTAAAGAATCACAAGTAATCACTTACCCTCTTAAGATCGGATAGACCAATTAGGTCTTAGTGAACTTTAATCATCATCATCATCATCATATATCAGATAAGTCAACTGCAAATTTACATATTCAATTATCCTGAAATTTTAGGTTAAATGTATATATTAGATAGTTCAACTGCAAATTAATGATAGGTTGTTTTCCATTCATCATCAATTTAAAAAAAAAAGTGATAATAAATTTTAAATATTTAGCTATTTTGAAATTTTTTAGTTAAATGTATATATTTTATTAGTCAATTACTTAAGAAATTTTTATAGATTAATGATTCAATATAAAAAGATATTTTGTAGGAATGAAAATTTGTATCTTTACAAATGATGGATGAGTTATTTCAGATGAAGTGATTTTCACTTAATAAAAGTGATGAAACAACCTGCATTAGTAAATAGGAGCCAGTGAAAACTACTCCCACTACTAACTAATTGACAACTGAATTATTATAGATTTTCCCATTCTAACAAATAGAAAACAAAACCTGCAATTCAATAAAAAGTTAATACTTAACAAACATTGGATATCATGCTAAATACAAATAAGTTATAACAAATCATTACAAAACTCCTTTTTCTCCTCCACTTTATTTGGAGTGAACTAGAACTTATTCATTGATGAAGATGGAAATCTCAGATTTTGTGGTAAACTCAAATTTCAATTTCATCTCTGCGCATGATTCACCATGCTGCAAGGGGAGTTTGCCATCTCCTATCCACCCTAAAACCTCAGACAAATCTGAAATGCACCTGGATAAATCCAAACCATAAAAACATTTTGTCCCATAAATGTGGCCAGAAAAGTGAGATTTACGTAATGTTTAGGCAACGCCCACTTAACCATGGCACTGAGGATGCTGTTGTCCATATATACGTACAAGAAGATAAAATAGAGTTTCAAAAACACCAATAGGAGAAGGTTGTAGATACCCAAGAAACTCTACTTACTCTCCCCTCTATTTTATTTGAAGCTTTTAAACTCTTCTACCCCATTTTAATTCCCTGGAAGCCCCCAGTTCCTCTTCTGTTTCTTCATTCATCCATTTCGCCACTCAACTTCAATTTCATGGCAGCATCCGGCATGTCTCCAGGCCCATCAACTTCCAGCAGAAATCGCAGGCAATCCAATTCAGCCATGGAACGAGTCAGCCAATGGTACCCATATCAATATACTCAGGTTTCTCCCAAACATATATACAGAGGCACACTCATATATTCATATCATACTACTTCTGTGTTTGCAGGGTTTTCACTCAGGAGTTTCCAACCGATGTCAGTGTTGTAGTGGGAGAAGCTAATTTTCCATTACACAAGGTAGCTAACTAGCACGAGTCCATTTTACTCTCAGATCTGTTATGTTATATCTCTGCACATATTTGAGATTTGTTATATGCAGAGGACTATCAAATTCTTGGCAGTTCAGTTCAGTGTTTATTTAAAACAGATTGAGTTTGCTACTTCGAGAAATTTGATATATCTACATATATTTTAGATTTTGCAGAGAAGTAGGTTTAATGTTTGTGTATAATAAACTTAGATTAAAGCCTCAAATTTTGCATAAGGGAACGGAGGAATTTGATATTTTTGGTTTAGCTGTTTTTTAATTAAATGGGTGTGCTCTGAGAGACACGAATCAAATATTTTTTTCATATATATATTTTGTAGATCAGTGAATGTGTTATAAGACACTCCTAGATCATCAAAACCACCTAAACTTTCTATCAAATTATCTTATAATTTACTATTGTAGCAAGTAACTATAGGCATACAGGAGTAGAATGCTGAGTCTTGGTCCTTTCCTCGAAAAATAAGGAGAGTCAAGTCAGAAAAAATGATTGGGGGATGGTGAATTTAATTAATTTCACAATAAATTTGAGAAAAAAATGTTTCACTGTATCAAAAAAGAACAAATCAAGAACAAATCAGAAAAAAGAGCAGCTTACTCCTAAGCATACACATATTCCTTGCTACCTTGAAGGAATTGGATATTTGCATATATCTGCACAGCATCAACTTTCTCCTGGTTTAAATGTTATATCTTCTTACCTTGGATGAATTGGATACCTGCTCATATCTGAACATGGGCATCAACTTTCTCCTGGTTAATGTTTCTGAATAATAAATGGAGATGGCTACCTATGTTTACTCTCTAGAGACATTTAGGATATTTATTTTCTAGGTCTATAACAAATTCTGAGTGTGGTTTTTGTTGTTTTGCTTTGTGCTGAAAAGTTCCCATTAGTATCCAAGAGTGGTTACATGAGGAGAATGGTTGCCGAAGCCGAAGATAACAATCTCTCCAGCATCCAACTTGCAGGCATACCAGGAGGCCCAAAGGCCTTTGAAGAAGCTGCCAAGTTCTGCTATGGAACCAACTTCGAGATCACTCCCCACAACGTCTCTGCCCTTCGCTGTGCAGCAGAATACTTAGAGATGACAGAGGAATACTCTCCGTGCAATCTCATCTCCAGGATTGAGGACTACTTGCACAAAGTTGTATTCGACAACTTCTCGGCCTCTGTAACGGCCCTGCATGCCTGCAAAAATCTGCTCCCTATGGCAGAAGAGCTCAATATAGTAAGCAGGTGCATAGAGGCCTCGGCATCCATGGCCGCAACAGAATTTTACTGCAATTCCAAGCCTATGCTGGCGCGAGACTGGTGGGCCGAAGAGCTGACAGTGCTGAGAATAGATTTTTATCAGAGGGTCCTAGTGGCCATGAAAGATAAAGGCCTGCCATATCCGGTCCTAGGGTCTTCTCTCATGCTTTATGCCCAAAAGCCTCTGCAAGTATTAGTGAGGAGGAGAAGCCAAGATAAAGTAAGTAATGCCTCTGAAGTCGAGAAGGAGCAGAGGATTCTGCTAGAGACCATTATCAGCCTACTACCCAGTGAGCAAAACACCATGTCTGTATCATTTCTCTGCAGTTTGCTGCGTTCTGCTATCTATTTGGAGAGCAGGGAGGCCTGCAGGATGGATTTAGAACGCAGGATTGCTCACCAATTGGAACAGGCAACAGAAGACGATCTGCTTACAATATCTTCCATTAATGGCGCTGGGGCCATCTCTAATCTAGATAGTATCTTTAGAATTGTTATGAGCTTTCTAGAGGTGGAGAAGAGAAGTGGTTTTTCAGACGGGTTGGATGGTTATTGCTCCCCTTCTGTCTCCAAGGTGTGCAGGACCATGGATGGGTACTTGGCGGCCATAGCTCCTGCTGCGAATCTTGGCATTGAGAATTTCATTGCACTGCCCAAATTGATGCCGAGAGTAGCCCGGGATTTGGAGGACGGGTTGTACCGGGCAATCGATATTTACTTGAAGGCAAGTTTTCTACAACTCGGACTACATGTGGTGCCCAATTCTTTAAAGTGTTTCACTTGCTGTTCAAACTGCTACAGATATGTTTCTCCCAACAGTCTAAGAATTAGAACTAAAGCCCCCAAAAAACAGCTATACAATATCGTTAAAAGTTCTTTAAAGTATTTCACATTCTATTCAAACTGCTACAGATATGTTTCTCCTAACAGTATAAGAATTAGAACTAAAGGCCCCCCAAAACAGCTATACAATATCATTAAAAATCATTTCATGTCCATATTAGTTATCTTATTGTAATAGCAGCAACGTAGATTGCAACTAGCAGATCTATCTTATCCCGGATCTATAATTTGCATATCCATCTTACCCTGGATCATCTATAAAGTGTAGAGGTTTAGAAAAATGGCAAACCTTAAGTACCATACAGATTTGCCATAAATATTGATGGAATTTTGATGTTTTGCAGGGTTTCAAACGAAAAACACATTACATCATTTATGGCAAGTCTGTCTGGTGCTTAAGGTTGGCCTAAAAACACTTCTTAAGGTTGAATGCTTTAGCTTGCCATTTTGATTAAAAACCTATATCTACAAATAGTTGGCTTAAATTCTTTATCAACTTTTTTAATATAAAATTAAATATTTATAGCATTTTATGTCAACCTTATTAGTGTTATACATCAGGATTCTGAAGACATAGACATCTACCACACCTTAGGTGATATAGCACCTTGCATTTTCTCCAGTCTGGTTTCTATAGCACCTCGTTTTTGCTTCTCTCTATGCAAGTAGAAACCCTGTTTTTCTTTATTTTGATTCTGGGACCAAATTTCTTTTCATTTATTATCATAAGCCATGTTTCTTTTAAACTTCATTCTCTCCGTATTGCTACCGCCTTCATTTGGTTAAAGTCAATTAGATGGGGTGGTCTCTTACTCTCCATCAGCTTTAGGTGGGCCAAGTATGTGCTTCAAAAGATAACAGACCTATTTCAACTAACCTGAAATAGGCTTCCAGAGGTAACATAATGTATAAAACATCAGTCTTCAAAGATAACAGGCCAAGTATGTGCTTCAAAAGATAACAGACTTATTTCAACTAACCTGAAATAGGCTTTCAGAGGTAACATAATGTGTAAAACTTCAGTCTCCAAATATAACAGTCCTGTTTCAGCTATCGTCAAAGCCTAAGCAGGATGACAGACCTGTTGCGCAACTTCACCCTGCACCACCACCTACATAAGGGACGGTGTGCGTGCGGGGTGAAGTTGTGTCTCAGCTAACATCAAAGCCTGGGGGTGGCGGTAGAGGGTGAAGTTGTGTTTCAACTAACATCAAAGCCTAAGCCTAAGGAAGAGAACAAGCCTGTTTCAACTAACACTTTATTCCTAGTTCTTCCAAATAAGAATAAATTTTAAGGACAAAGTATGCAGAGAAACTTCCTCATTTTTCATCTTTATGAACTCTCAGTCATTTATTCCTGTACATATCCATGAAAAGGCTTTCATGCACATATATGTTCCATGGTTTCATAGATGTCTGTATTTGGTATTCTAACATGTCTGTGATTGTTTGATATTGAATACGGAAAAAGCAGGCCCATCCTTCCTTAGACGAACTAGAGCGTGAGAAGGTCTGCAGCGTGATGGATTCTCATAGACTCTCACAGGAAGCACGAGCTCATGCATCTCAGAACAAACGCCTCCCCGTGCATTTCTTAGTCCAAGTGTTGTTCTATGATAAACTCCAGAGTCGCAGCATTACTGCCAATCCTGATAATAATTTGAATCATCACTGGGAAGCAGATGATCAGCAAAACCCATCACCCAAACCTCTGGTTGTCGCTGATGCAAACGTTGCTGGTATGGCTGTCGCTGATGCAAACGTTGCTGCTTTGTGGAAGCAGAATGAAGAGTTAAAGACGGAAGTGGCAAGAATGAAAATTTCTATGAGAGATCTCCACAATAACCAACAACAACTACGACAACAGAAGAAGGCTTCATCTTCCTTCTTCTCTTCTGTCACCAAAAAGCTTGGGAAACTCAATCCATTTGCTCGCAATTCTTCCAAAGACTCCACTGACCTCTGTGATGCTGATGATGCTTCAGTAAAGTTACCCGCCAGAAGAAGAAGATTCTCCATATCCTAAGCCATTACTGCATTCCTTCAGCTCTCTCAGCCATTAATTCCTGTGCATCGAGTATATAATTTTTCATGGCTTGCTCTGATATTCCTCATTTGTTTGTTGATTTTTATCAAAAATGTTAGTAAGTCGAGATTTTGGACAAAATCTGTGTGTTTTTGGCGGAGATAGTGAAAATGCTGGAGCTCTGTTGGTGCAAATTATTGTAAATTCCATATAATACTCAATTTCATTTTCAATGGATTTTGGTTTTGGTAACCTGCTTCCATGTATTATTTTTGTGTTATCCAAATTCTATGGCTATGGCGTTGGTTCGCTCTGAGGTTGATAAAGTATCCAAATTCTATTTGTGTATATTTCTATAACTGCAAATGATTATAAAGTATCCATAAAATAAAGGATTTTACTTTCCAGTGAGTGTTCCGGGATAAATTATTTTAAATCTTAAGTAAACTTTTACAGAGAACTGGAGACACTACTTATGTAAGTTATTTTTAATTTTTAAATTTCAGATTTTGCTTTTACTGTCTGCATGTGTAAAATCTTTTTTTTTATTGATAATTTTAAATCTTTTTTTTTATTGATAATTTTTTTTTATATGTATGGTGGGAATCTTCATAATGACATGAATAAAATTTATAAAATCTTTTTTTTTATTGATAAATTTTTTATATGTATGATGAGAATCTCATAATGACATGAATAAAATTTATAATGAGTATGTTGTAATGACTTCTAGCCTATATGTATGAGAAAGTTGTTTTTGATTCTTAATTGAATAATAAAACAATTATTATTTTCGAGGTAAAACAAAAAATATATCTCCTTAACTAAACATTATCAAAATATATTTTTTATTTAATACTAAAAAATATTATAAAATTTTATTGAAAAAAAAAACTAAATACTTTTATATGCAAGATTAATTTTTTAACACAATACTATGGGTTTGAAAAAATTCAAACACTTAAACTTAGCATATATATTTTTAAATTTATTTTGAGGATTGATAATTAATTAATGTTTTTTTTTTTAATTTGATTTTATTTAAATTTGATCATTTAAATTTTATTAAAATTATTCTTAAAACATAGTTAAATTTATTTTATCAAATAGTATTTATTTTTTTCCTTTATTATTTAATAAAAAAATTAATGGAAAAAATATTGTTGTTTTTAATTTCTTGTTTAAAAATACACTAAATTATTAATTATTTATTCTACTCTTTGTATGACATCAACTTTGTTTTCTCTTTTTATCATTGTTTTTTATTAGTGTTTTTAGAGATGAAAAAAATTTGATTGCCAATATAAATATGATTTCAATAATATTACAGATATATATCATAGAAAAATTTTAGGGGTCAAATTTTGTCTTTGGAAGAATTTTCCATAAGTTTTTTTTTCAAAAAAAGATAAGTCAATTTCCATTTTTTTTAAATGATTAATTATATTATACACTCTGAGTGGGCCTNTTAAAAATACACTAAATTATTAATTATTTATTCTACTCTTTGTATGACATCAACTTTGTTTTCTCTTTTTATCATTGTTTTTTATTAGTGTTTTTAGAGATGAAAAAAATTTGATTGCCAATATAAATATGATTTCAATAATAATACAGATATATATCATAGAAAAATTTTAGGGGTCAAATTTTGTCTTTGGAAGAATTTTCCATATGTTTTTTTTTCAAAAAAAGATAAGTCAATTTCCATTTTTTTTAAATGATTAATTATATTATACACTCTGAGTGGGCCTAACAGTTAAGAACATGTGTTTCCTCTTAAGAGGTCACAAGTTCAAATCCAAAGGAGTAGGGTATGTATACCTTCATAGACTTT
>SNQJ01S0024610.1:249035-274938 GCA_010110895.2 Picea sitchensis | reverse complement strand
CAACATGTTCATCCTCCATTTTACTTCATTGATTTCATTAAACCATGGTAGAAAAATGTAGGATGAACATGTTGGACAAGGTAATTAATTGGTGTTATCTTTAGTGTTAGATAAATGAGATAACAAAGTTATCATTAAAGTAGGATCTCATTTTCAAATTATTGAGGTAGATGCAAGTGAAGATCATGTGAGTAACCACTAGTTGCTATGTCTATCCAGAATTACATAGAAATCTCAATAATGATCTTACCTAAGATGTTAAACAAATGGATTTAATTTTTTGTGATGTGACTAAATCTATGAAGACTTTGTATTGTGAATGCATTGTGTATGGGACGAAGGTGGGCCCTAATTAGGGAATGAGGTATGAATTGAAAATTGTGTAAACGTAGTCTTGATATAAGAAGAATGCTACTTGAAATAGTTGGGGATTTCGGTTTGGATGAAAAGTTTGAGATATGGTCTATGAATTTCAAGCTTATAGTTTGAGAATTGCATTGTGAATTTGAAACTTACTAATAAAAAAGATAAGGAGTTAATATGGTTGTTATTATTGGGTAAGGAGTTAATGTGGTTGTTATTATTGGGTAAAAAGATAAGGAGTTAATATGGTTGTTATTATTGGGTGTAAGATACTTGAGAAGGAATTTGTGGTTATGGGTAAGATATTTGAGTGCAAATTTGAGTATAAATAGTATTATATGCTCAAAGACCTTGTGTAAAATCAAATTTAAAAGAAGTTGGAATGCTAACATGGGAGTTGGGGATGCTTTTGGTTGGAAGCCTATTTGATCTTTCAACAATGATTAAGTGGAATGTGTAAGAGTACAATATATGTCATGTTAAAATCTAAATCTAAGACAAAAGTGAAAATTGAGGATTCTCTTTAGAGTATATTTTCTCATGTTTTTGGTGATTAATGTGAAGAGTTTGATAAACCCATGTAAGAAAAGAAAATACTAATAGAATACAAAACATAATAATAACAATAGCACATTCACATAGTGTACACACAATATATCCTAGAAACCCTTAATCGAAAACAATTTATCTAGAGGTGCACCTTTCTCTATCTCATTGTATTAAGTCAACCATTCATGAAAAAAATATTTAGGTATTTGGGTGAGTGCAAGCTAATGATGGTCCCTCATGACGCATTAGTGGCAATGCAAACCTGGAAAAACAACAATCTGTTAACTTGGAGGGATTATTCAAGGTACTTTTACAATGAATTTGAATATGGTGTAAGAAGATGAAATGTAGGAAATTGAATTAGCTTTCTGAATATACAACTTTTATTCATAGAAATTGTGAATAACTATGTCAAATTTCATTTTTTTTACGTGCATGTGTTGAGTACCTTAACGATGTAATTTCATTCCAAAAACTTGTATACTTGTAGAGAACCTGTTTTTCTTGTGCTGTGTATTTTTTGGAAATTTATTATATTAATTTTGTATATTTTTAAAATGATCAAAGTCGGCATATCCCCGAAATTACAACGTCTTTTGTTCGTGCAGGCTAAGAGGGTCTTAACATGATCAAAACAATTTATTTATTTTTAGATCATAGATATCAGTCTCCTCTAGTGCCACATATAACTCATTCGAGAAATGGTTAAGATGACAAAAATCTATAGCAAAATTAAGAGAGGTATGTATTATAGGATTTTGATATATGTCAAGACAAAAATAGATTAAAAATAGTAAACATTATCGATTAAAAAAAATTGTGTATTTGGAATCTACACAAGCAACTCTATCTGTGTTTGTAGTTTCGTCAATAACTAAATTGTGTAGCCTATAGAAACATAATGTAAAAAACAAAGATATTGAGAGGAATTCATAAAAATGGAGGTTTTTACGTATTTGCAAACCAAACCACTAGGCTTGTCATCTCAAACCTAAATCTGAGGCAACCAACTCAACAAACATGTATGCTAGAGTTGTCACTCCCACCCGAAAAAATAGTGAAATTCAAATAACAAGGACACGTGCATTCCTAAAATGCGTGCGTGATCTAAAAATGAAGAAGACTTGAAATCTTGAAATTATTTGCAAGTAAATGTTATGTGTTAAAAGCAAATGGATCAACTTTGCAACACATTAATTAAAGGATTACTCATGTAAGATACAAATAAACAGCAGCATAATCAATGAGCATAAGCACATAAACACAACAATTGATAAAGGAGTTCACCCCTCTCTTGGGCTACATCTCCTGGTCCAGCTTCCAATGGATCATTATTATTAATTGCTCAAAGTTCTAAAAAACATGCCTTACAATGCTCAAACTGACCAACCGACTGCTCCAATGGCTTCAGAGCGTCCAAAAACCCCTAGCTAGGCTTTTTCGGCACCTCAATCGGTCGAAAAACGAAGAAGTTAGGCCTTCAAGCTTGCTGTCTCTGCATCTACAAAACACACCCTTGTGTCATGAACCTGACACACACGCAATTTAAAGCGTGAAAACTCAGCACCGGGCGCAACCGCGCCAACAGTGTGAACTGTAGGACGGTTATGGGCGCGCCAGCCCCTAACCGCCTAGCACCTGGGCACATGTGGTCATATGACCTCACGCTATGGTAAAAAGGGCTAACTGTTTGAAACCGTTTTAAACACCCCGCACGCTCCAGTTGTGGTCACATGTGAATAATAGGACCGCGTGCTTTATACATGTGAATTATCCCGCGCCCATTTAACCACGAGTATGGTTGTATATATTATAAATATGACCGGGGGGCTTTGGTTATGGTTTAACATTCCCGTGCGATACAATATGGTCACATATATGTATAACAATATGACCGCGGGTCGGGGCTAAGCCCCGACCCATCCCCCCGCCAAACATTACAACATGCAAATTTAAGTACAACAGAACTCGTATACATAACAAGGCATAAATGGTGGTCCGTTGGTCGGGCAGACTTTGTGAAGGCTCTATGCGGTGGGGAGGTTCGGGGGTCGAACCCCACGGACTCCAATATATTTTAACAAACAAACCAATAGCTAATACCGGGGTGCCACGTGGCAGCCCATGACTGGGCCACGTGGCACCCAATCACTTGTCCAAACGATGCCACGTGTCGCATTTTGATTCACCCAACTGTTAGCCACATCACCTTTTCCACGTCATCGTACGGATGTACGGCCCTGCCACGTCAGCCTATACGAACTGTACAGTCATCGTCCTTTTTTTACCTGTTTGTCATTCCGAATAGATTGCAATATCTCTCACTCCCGACGTCCGTTTGAGACGAAACGAGTTGCGTTGGGTTCGCAATGAGGAGGCCTATGCTGTTGTCTGGTTTGAAGCGATTCCAAGCACTTTGAATTTTTGAGCAAAATTTGATCCCCTGATCACACCTCCCCATTGGGAGCTTTTGGACCTCCAAAAAACTACTTTCATTCTATCTGAAGAAGATGAGATGGTATAGTTCCCTCACCCTTCAACCTCAATCCACTTGGCCTTACTTGGATTCATCCCCTTAAGACCAACTCGAAGATACCTCACATTTCCTCGTTTTGAAGTTAAGCATTCTCCGGTGAAGGATGGTGTCTTCATGTCTGCGGTTCACAATAGATACTGCAGGGGAAAAATCATCTATGGAAGGAATGAACGCCTCTCCTTGATCATCAATCAGCGGAGGCTCTTACAATTTCAAATTCTCAACGTGCTGGCTGCATACATGCGCGTATAAGGAGGCAAATCTAAGCGAAAAGCATTGTTACCAATCTTGTCGATGATGAGGACCATGTCGAATGGGTTTCAACTTTTTTACCTTCGCCTTTAAGCATCTCCTTACTGATATAAAGCCAAAATTCATCACCAGCACGGAAGCATGATCATGATGCTTGTCATTTCTTGTCTTGTACTTGGCTTAACTGTTTTCCAGCTGCTCTTGCACCACTTGATGTCGGCGAATTTGTTCAATGAACTTTACGCCTATCAATGTCATATTGGCCATCAACAACTTAATATCTTTCCCAAAGATAAAATCTAAAGAGACTTGGGAAAATAGCCAAAATACTTCAAATAAAGCGGCGTTTGAGTGAAAGTGCTTAACTCGATTATCGCATCTTTGAATGTAGTGTAAATGCTCATCCCAAAGTTTAGGATGCTTGCTGCAATAAGCCGCGAGAAGAAGATGCACCAGCATGCGATTTACCACCTAAATGCGACCATCGTTTTGCGGATGAAAAGTTGTGCTCTTTTTTAAGTTTGGTGTCCATGAGTGCCCATAAGCTTCGACCAAAACTTCCAACAAATCGAGAATCCCAATCGAAATAATGGACTTAGGCAATCCAAAATGCGCGAGCTTATTTGAAGAACAAGCATGTCGTTTGTTCTGGCATAACCTGCTTAGTACAAGGCATCAAAATACATTTTTTCATCGATCAACCACAACATAAAGATAATCCGACTACCGTCACCGACATGAGTAAACCACCTACAAAATCCATGGAAATGCTTTCCCAAGGTCAGAAAGGCTGGAAGTGGGTATACAAACCCAACTTTAAGTTGCTAGGTTTACTTGTGGCTGCTTGAACATCCTCGAACATATCTTGAAACACTTTCATTCATTTTAGGTTAGTAGCAATATCTTTGCAAATTAGCCTTTGTCTTGCCTCGTGATGGGACAACATTATAAGAGAAGCACAATCTTCTCTTATAATGTTGATTCTTTCCCCCAATGGAATACACAACTTGCCAAGATGATACAAGAGATTATTATGCACATGATAATCCAATTCTTCAACATGGTTAGAGTGGCACAAGTTTCATACACATCCTTAAAATCAATATCCTAAAGCATCTTGCTCCACATAACTTTCATGCATTATAGGATATGCTTAAGAATAAGCGGGAAAAAGCACTATTAATAGGCCTTGAAAGCATATCCATGACTTTGTTAAAAATGCCCTTTTTATACGATAACCAAATGAAGCTGTTGAAGAAAACCCATCCATGCGAGGTCCACAACTTGTTGTAACACTTTGTCACGTGATTGTAAGTATTACTGATTGAGTTTTGATGATTGGTCTGAATAATGGTTTCTTTCCCCAAAATAATGTTTCCATTTTTAACACTTTGAACCAATAAATACAATTCCTTATCATAGAGTAGGATAATTAATCCGGCACCATTAAGCGTCTCGGAATGAAAACAAATTGGCTTACCATCTTGTATGCGAGCTGCTCCCATTGCATAATTACTTGCATCATTCTGCGGATTTCAAAAGGTTGTCTTAAATTTGAAAGTGCAAGAGCTGGTATTTGAACATGCTTTTCTTTCAAAGTATCAAAAAGCACGATTTGTTGCTTGCCTCCCCATTGGAAAACTTGCTTGACACTTGTCATAGCATGTAATGGGCTGCAATGGAAGAAAAGTTAGCAATAAACTTCCTCCAATATTGGAGTTTGCTCCCAAAAACTCCTTACCTCTGTCACATTCTTTGACACTAACCATTCCAGTGACTTTAACTTTAGAGGGATCAATTTTAATTCACCTCCACCAACAATATGCTAAGTAAATAAGTGAAGTTTTTTTTTTTTTTTTTTTTTTTTTTTTTTTTTTTTTTTTTTTCTCAAAACATCTCAAACTTGTTTCACATGTGTAATATGCTCTTCCCGAGATTTGATAAAGATCAAAATATAATCTAAATAGAACCAATAACACAATCATCGAGGAAAGGCCTTAGATATCATTCATAAAATCTCATGAAATAGCGGTGCATTGCAAAGTCGAGGCATTACCATCATTCAAACAAACCTTGCTTAGTTTTAAAAATTTGTCTTCCATGTGTCTCCCTCGGCAATGTCAGGATCTGATGATATCCGCTACTCAAATCTAACTTAGTGAAATATTTGACATCTTTTACTAATTGATCAAGCAAATCATCAATTCTGGGAGAGGATACTTGATTCTTAAAGCGTAATTTTGTTCAAAGCAGAAATCAACACACATACGCCCGCGTGCCATCTTTCTTTGGAACTAACACAATTGGAGATCCGCATGGCGATGAACTTGGTACAATAACCCTTTGTCAAGCAACTCACGAATTTTTTTTAATCTCGGCATTTTCCATCAGCGACATTCTATACATACCAATGTGTTTGGAAGAGGACAATCTTGTTGCAAATTTCATGTTGGATTCCTCTTTTTGGAGGTAACCCTTAGGTTCTTTAAACATTTCATCATCTTGATTAACAACTTCAAATAGATCGGATTTTAATTTTGTATCACATCCTTGAAATGCTTAGTTTTCAACATCATCTTTAGGTTTTGATCATTGAGAGAACAAAATTCTTACTAGCATTAACTAATCTCTTCATTTGTCCGACATTTAAATTGATAAATTCATCTTCTTTGTGTGGGCTCTAACAATGTACTCAACCCCATCTTTAAACAAAAGTGATACTTATTCTCATGACGATGAAAAATAGCTTTCCTATTGTGTTGGGAAGCCCGTATTTGTACGGGCTTCCCAACACAATATCCTGAGATATCCAGCGGAATAACATCAAGCTCTACCTCATCAGCGAAATTTAGGTGATAGCAAACCTAAGTTTACACCTTCTTGTTACTTGTAACTTAACATTATCACATATCCAGCAAGAGGGTATGGCTTAGGATGTGGAATTGTTTCCAACTTAAGTTTCTTAACGGTTTCTTCAGAAATAAGATTTGCTTGAAATCCGGATCAAAGAATGTATCTATCTTAGTATGCTTTGAAACAAGCTACATATGTGAAAAAGTTCAATTCTTGCTTTTTCTTATTGAGTTACATTGACATTATTGTTACTTGAAGAACTAGTGCTTGCAATGGGCAGTACCTTGATAACCCATGGCTGTCTTTTCATCACACCCGAATCCGAACCTAAATCATGTTGAGCAGTTACTGTGATCTTTGACTTCCCTTTGTTGTTGTTGCCAAACTTTACGGGTCTTCTTCGGGGATAGAAGTTTCCAACAATGGTCTTCATCATGGCCATCTTGCAGACAATGTTTACATGAATTTTTCTCCCTCTTTCTTAACAACAACATTCTTTTCGCCATTTCCCTTGAACTTCTTCTTTCCCTTGTCTCCATGGGTACGAGGCGATCTTCTTGTTACCACTGTGATTAATGGTTGCTTCCTCTTGCTTCCAAATGAGTAGCACGTACACAAACTTCATCTAGATTCGAGGAAGGATTAAACATGAGTATAGTATGTGTTAAATAACTATGTAGCTCCAATGTATTTGAGCAAGTTTCTTGAGAAGAAAATCTACTCCCGAAACCAAAGCTCTTCTCCTAAAACTCTTGAATCAAAGCTTTGCACACTACGTCCTTTAGCTTGTCTAAGTTTTTTCCAATCCATAGTAGTTTTTTGCTTATATGCCAATGGATAAAATTGTTTTAATTGCAACAATAGAAATCATTCCAAGAAATCAAAAGAATTTTACCGTGCTTTTTCATATCCTCAGTCTTGGATTCCCACCAAATAAGTCTTGAACCATATAATCTTAATGAAGAAAGCTGAATTTTGGTTTCATCATCTTGAATTTTTGTATTCTACAATACACCTCAATATGGCGAATCAGTTCGTCAAACTTCTCCATTGTATTGGCAATTCAAATTTTATATCAAGAATTAATGAAGGAATTTGCGAAGAGGTTTTACCATGTCCCTTTGGAGGTTCAGAAGAGGTCTTGGGCGGTAGAAGAAAGAAGAAGAAGAAGATGAAGAGGAGAGGGCACCATTCCCTTCAATTTCGTTTGGAGTTTTGTCACCACTTGCTTCCCTTATGCCTTGAAGGGTTGGAGCCTTCACCTCGCGACAATATGTTCCTTTCCATCAAGATATTCATCATCTCTCTCATCTCATGACAACCTTTCTGAGATCTTCATCTTCTGAGGAACACATTCATGACTTTCTTCATGAGCCATACTTGGTGAATGCCTCCCTTGAAAACTAGCGGTGATGGTATATGCTTCCTCATGAAGGATGAGAACTTGGCTCCACAAGTTGACCTTCTCCTCTTATTGAGTTTCAACCTTGTGAGCATCGAAACAAACGCACTTGCAAACAATCAAGTCTTCAAAACCGGTGCTCACCAACTTGATCTAGAAATGAAGAAGACTTGAAATCTTGAAATTATTTGCAAGTAAATGTTGTAATGTTAAAACAAATGGATCAACTTTGCAGCACATAAATTTAAGGATTACTTATGTAAGATACAAATAAACAACAACATAATCAATGAACATAAGCACATAAACACAACAATTGATAAAGGAGTTCACCCCTCTTGGGCTACATCTCACCGGTCCGACTTCTAATGGATCATTATTAATTGCTCAAAGTGATAAAAACATGCCTTACAATGGTCAAGTGACCAACCGGCTGCTCAATGGCTTGAGGCGTCCAAAAACCCTAGCTAGGCACCGGCACCTCATTCGATTCGGCTTGAAGAAGATAGGCTTCTTTGAAGTCCCCCTTCAAGCTTGTTGTCTGCATCTACAAAACACACCCTTCTGTCATGAACCTAACACACACACTCGGGTAAAGCATGAAAGCCGGCACCCGGTACGCCGTCTTGCCAGCCCCAATGGGCTGTAGGGCCGGTTATGGTGCCGACCCCTAACGTGGCACCTGGAAGCACATGGTCATATGACCTCGGGCTATGGAAAAGGGCTAAGCTGTTTGAAAGCGGTTTTAAACACCTGGCGGCTCGGTTGTGGTCACATGTGAATAATAGGACCGCGTGCTTTATACATGTGAATTATCCCGCGTCCATTTAACCACGGGTATGGTTGTATATATTATAAATATGACCGGGGGCTTTGGTTATGGTTTAACATTCCCGCGCAATACAATATGGTCACATATATGTATAACAATATGACGAGATTACCACCACCACCTACGGTCGCCAGTTATCCCCCACCAAACATTACAACATGCAAATTTAAATACAACAGAACTCGTATACATAACAAGGCATAAATGTGGTGGTCCGTTGGTCGGCGGACTGTGAAAGACTCTATCTTTGATCAGGAATTAGAAGTCGAACCCCACAAACTCTAATATATTTTAACAAACAAAACAATAGCTAATACCGGGGTGCCAAGTGGCACCCATGGCGGAGCCACGTGGCATATCAATCCAAAGCGATGCCACATGTAGCATTTTGATTAGCCCAACTGCTGACCATCACCTCTGCCATGTCATTTATGCGGACGTGCGACAACTACGTGTTTCTGATTTGTCTGATCCGTCCTTTTACTGTTTGTCATTAGAGCGATTACCCAATATCTCTAAGCTCGACGTCGTTTGGTGAAAACAGTTGTGTTGGGTTAGCAATGGCAGGAGCCCTCACGCTCTCGTCGGTTTGAATTGATTCCGACACTTTGGATTTTTGACAAAATTTGATCCTGATGGGGTGCATTTGTTAACACAAATCAATTATCTCTCTCTCTCTCTCTCTCTCTCAGCACCCCTTCTCTCCCTCTATATTCCTCTCTTTCTCTCCAACCTCATCTCCTATCCATGATCACTCTCTCCCCTCTCTCTCTCCATCTCCCTCTCTCTTCCCCTCTTTGCCCTCTCTCCCCATTGTCCCCAGTCTCTCTGTATCCCAATCACTCTCTTTTTTCTTATATCCATATTCCTCCCTCTCCCACTCTCTAATTTTCTCTCCCTCCCTCTCTCCTTCTCTTCCCCTCTCTTCCCACACTCTCGCTTTGTCTCCCTGGTACCTGTGATTCCCCTCTCTTGCTCCCCACTCCCCTCTCTCTCCCCTAATCCCTCCACGGTGATATTATGGTGAAATGCGGGAGGTATTTACCTCCACATGTAAACCTAGCGAGAATAGAATATTTAGAGAAGCAAGAAGAAACCTAATTGATTGGTTAATAACCACAGAAGACAAGTCGGCTCAAAGGAATGACTTGTATTACATTATTAGCCTCCAAGAGAAAAAAACGGCCAGAAATAATAACAATATAATGAACAGACTGTTACCCAGAATGAGAAGTCATCCCAGGCAGTTTGCTAGATTTAGTATAAATCTGGGAGGCAGATCCTTGCGACCTAGCAGACATTATTAGAAGCGTAGAAGAAACATGCCAATAGCCCTACAGTTGACCATTTTAATGCACAAAGTTTGGAGGAGAGTTGTCGTTGCTGCTGCTGGACCTAGCAAATTTTGGTTTTGGCAGACTATCTCTTGGTTATGGTTTGGACTCTCTACGATCAGCAGCTCTTGCTTAGTGCGTTATCCTTGGAGAAAGGTGCACCGCAACTTTGTTTGCCTATCTAGCCTAGGGTTTTCTTCGAAATGGTTTTAATCAGGTTAAAAGGTGCTCGGTAACCCGACCTATGGTTGGGTGATAATAGTGATATTGTCTATGGTAAAACAAGCACATTCTAACGGGTTATGTTACACCTCCTTCATTCAATCTAACCATTGGAAGGGAGCATAGCCATAAGGATATTAAGCTCGTTGAAGAAGTGCCACTAGAGTTTCTAGCAGGAGCAATCACCAAAACACCGTGTAGCTAAGGTTACTGCTGCAGTGGTTACGAAAACCTAACCACCCTCTCGTTGAGGCACCTTAGGTGAATGGATTGAGATAATTTCGGATGGTGATGCAGCCCTAGCCTGGCGCACCTCACGAGGCATCTCGGCCAAGCCAAGATGTCGGTTTGAGTTTTTGGTGAAGTCTAGGGTTGACCAAGTCAAGGCAATCATGACTCACTCTATGAAGTTAGAAAACAAGTTAGATGGAGCTTCTAACTTGAGCATGGAAGACAGGATTTGATCTCATCCTTGCCAGAATAAATTGTTGGATATCATGAAAGGAAAGATGTGGAACGAGTTTGAAGAAGGGAAAAGAGAAGGAACATCAAAACATTGCAATTATGGAGAATTTCAAAGATAATGACATCAATGTCATGTGAGTATCATAGTGGATTACAAAAGACCACTTGATACCTACATCTCCCATCTTGACTCATCTAAGAAGATGTATGATGCCCTAACAAACCTCTTCTCGGTCGAAACATTGGACAAGTAATGCGAAGAATGAGCCGTGGTATGAAGATGAATGGCGATGACAACATAACATCATACTTTGTGAGGATATGTCGGTTAAAGTCAACTACAAGCTATTGAAGAGATAATCTCGGAGGAGAAGGAGCTGGTAAATATATTACTCAATGGTCTTCCCAAGACATGGGATGCATTGCCACAAGTATGAACTCCTGAGGAAGGAGTATCCTACATTTGAAGAACTTTTGGACTTATTTGTACAAGAAGAATCAAGTTAGTGAAAGAGAAACCTCAAAAGAAATATGATGATCAAGACTTCACAGCAATATTCAAGAATTTCGGGGAACAAAAGGGAAGTTTGGGAAGAAACCAAATCAAAAGAAGGATATGTCGGAAATGCAATGATGCTTCAGCTATGCAAAAATATGGTCACACAAAATTTGTTAGGAGCTAAAAGAAAGGAAGGAGACACACAAAGCATCGATTTATGAAGAAAGAAATGAAACCCTCAAGGAAGACCAAGTAGGATAAAACAAACTTCTTCTTCTAGAAAGACAAGGTAACAATATTCTTCATAGTTCTTGTACATACCTTGTTTCCATGGTCTCGTACATATCTTGTATATCTATTTCTTAGAGATAATATGTTCAAGAAGAAACTATGCCTATGGAAGAACAACAAGATAAGGATTTTTGTCATTATGACTACAAGACAAACAATACACATGAAAAGATGAAGTACTTTGACAACCCTTGGTAATAATTCATAGTTATTAAGTAACAACTGCAATATAAGTTGAAATCATAATCAATCTTAAAGAAGCCTAGAAGAAGTAAAAGGCAGAAAGAATTCGACAATCAAGAGGAAATTGGAGAAAGACTTATGACACTTTTATAGAAGGCAATAAGGATGCATATAGAAGCATGGATTATGTTAGACGGAGGAGCTGATTATATATTTCCAAAGAAAAACATGCACTCATACATGAAGCAAGTTTTATGAGGGAGCTAATCCTATGATCAAGTGAAGATGATGAAGTATATATCCATGGTGAGGAAGACATGAAAAGAAACATGTGTTGAGTTTGACTTTAGAAGAAGTCTTATTGAAAACCTTAAAGTATCCCGGTTGTCCATCCACATCCATGATCCTATGATGAAAGGGAAAAAGTTAGAATCTCGAGGCATGGAAGGATTTCAAAGCTAAAAGAGGAAACATGAGAGGGAAGAACATGAAAGATTCCAAGAAAAAAAAAACAGAACAACGAGTCATTGCATCCGAGGAATCTGAAGACCACCAACATGATGAACTCACTAAAAGAAATCAAACCTACCGAGAAAGTTGTGATGAAAACGGTGTATGAAAGATTGATGAATATAATCATTCTTGAATCCTAGGGGGAGCTAGGGGTTCTCCTAGATGGAGGAAGACTATGATGATTGCTATTACGATGGCCGAGACATATCTCTACATGAGTCGTTATATGGAGTCCACAATATCCATGGGTTGGAGTTTGTCGAGATGAATGCAAAGTACGTTCTCGAATAATTGAACAAAGCGTGTGGCAGAACAACCTCAAGGCTTTGAGGTATACCCGAAAGAGAAGTTATTATGCGGATGGAAGAAGACAACTTGGTGGAGAACCTCAATGCACAACATAAAGTTGAAGACTTTCTATAACATATATATTGTATCGAGAATGGTTATTGAGCTTCGGGGATGATGGTTTGCTAATCCATGACAAGCATATGTGGAAGATAGAAGAATTACCACTTGGATATGTTCCATTTCGACCCTTGCCATGATGTTATGAGCTACTTGAAACAAAGATGAATCAACAATGATATACTATATTGATTAAGAGCTATATGAAGCCTTGAGAAAAGACCCGGTGTTCTAGAAAAGGCAGAAGTACATTGGTTAACATTACAATTTCCCCATGATGAAGTCCAGAAAGGAAAGTGGTTCTCCAATATACATCTCCATAGATCTGCCTTGAGATAAGTAGACATTTTGGTAAACCTTCTATCCAACATGAAAGAGTTCTTGATACTCAAGATGAGAGCTTGAGGAGGCGACTTCCTTATTGAAAAAGGAAGAGAGATGACTCCCAGGTTGGGAGAACAGCGATGTGTTATTGATTTATGGACAATCATTTTTGATTCGAAAAATGGTCTAGGATGGCTTGATTCCTTTTAGTTCGGGAAAAGTGGTTTGAGTTTTCTGATGGATAGGCATTTTCCGATTCGGAAAATGGTCCATATCAAACGATCATTTTAAGTAATGAAAATGGTTCGATGGATTAATGATGTACCATAGAAAATGATTTCCCATTGTAGTTAACATGGGAATGGTCTAGGACGATCTCTCTTCTTGATGGTCACTCTCGGTGAGTGGTCAAGAAGGCTGGTCCGCCTCACCAGACAATCATTATTTAGAATCTCACAGTTGTGAGCGGTTTAGAAGAATGGTGGTTTTGGAGGTCCGGATCGGGACAATCATTTCCTTAGGAAATGGTCCGGACACTCATTCCTAGAGGCAGGTTCATTCTCTCTAGTTTGCACTTTGTTTAGTGTGGAGGAATGGTCGGATAGGTGGCGGTCGGAGTTCAACAATGGGGACATGCATTCCCTAGAGGCGGTCATTAAGCTCCGGGTTGCACTTTGTTTATTGTCGAAGGAATGGCCGGGATGAGGGAATGATCCGGACTCGAGAAAAGCGAGACAATTAGCTTCCTTTCTTGATAAGAATAGTTTATATAGCTCATCATTGATGTTTACCTTTTGAGGGAATATGCTCTTCCAGACCTCCGCAGATGTGAGTTTAGAATGGCCTAGATGTTTCGGTTTATATCATAACAATGTTTTACATTGTGGTTGATATCAAATGATTGTTATGAAGGTAGTATGTCTCTAAACAATAGATGTGTGCTATTGTGGTGGATGTGTTCAGCTGGTAGTGACTATCGTCGATCAAATCTTTCGTAACTGCCAGTTGTGTTAGTTTACCACTGGATTGTAGTTTTGTATTACTATGGATAAACACAATTGTGCTCTATTGAATGATATTGATTACGATTGCCTTGAAGACTATCGCGGTGTTGGAAATGATTATCAACTAGATGAATGATCAATGGATAGAGATTTCCCGGATGAAAATGGTCGAGGACATTTATTCTTCTAGGACATATGTCGGATTAGAAGGGTAGTTCTTGTGTCACTCTATGGAGTGATGACTTATCAAGCATCGTAATGCGATTACTCGGATGAATTATGGTTTTGAGAGATGATTCAATTGATGACATTGATAGTGATGATGGTGCTCATGGTCTAATCATGAGATAGTCTATCTGACTATGTTGATGCGCTACCGGGTGAATGGTATGTTTTGTGCTCAAGACCATTGCCTCCAATACCTCCATAGCTAGGAGAGTGTTGATATTATGGTAGGCTAGCAGGAGGTGTTACCTCCACATGTAAACTAGCGAGAATAGGAGAATATTTGGGAAGCAGAAGAAGCCTGAGTGATTGAGTTTAATAAACCTAGAGACAAGTCGACTCAAGAAGATAACTTGTATTGATTCCAATGTGCTCAAGATAAATTAGATAAAGGAAATAATATATACTAAAGAATTAGTACCAGAATGAAGGTGGCCGAGCGTTTTCAAGTTAGTACTTAATCGGAGGCCAATCCTCATTCTAGCATGTCTCGAAGCTGCCCGAAGCTTAACACTTTACTGTGATTGTAGCCATTTATTAGCATAAGTTTGGAGGAGAAGCTTCCATTGTTGCTACAGCTAGAAGATTCCAGTTTTGTCTTGGACTATCTGCTTGGTTATGGTTTGGAATCTCCGACCAGCTTTTTCTTGGTGCGCTATACTTGGATAAAGGTGCACCACCCCTTTGTTTGGCTATCCTATACGGGGTTTTCTTCCGGAATGGTTCTCTGTCAGGTTAAGGTGCTTTCCGGTGGATTGACCTATAGTTCGTGTAATGGTGTGTTGTCTATGGTAAAAGCAGGCACATTCTAACATATCTCTCTTATCTCTCTGTCTCCTCCCTCTCTATATATCGTCTCTCTCTCTCTCTCTCACCCCTCTCTCTCTCTCGCGCATGCCCTCACCGCTCGTATTCCCCTCTCTCTCTTTCTGTCTCCCCATCTCTGGCATCCCAGGCTCTCTCTCGCTCTCTCTTTCCTCCTCTCTTTTTTTTTTTTTTTTTTTTTTTTTTCTCTCTCTCTCTATCTTCCATTCTTTCTCTGTGACCTCTCTCTCTCTCTCTCTCCTTGTTGAGACTCTCTCTCTCTCTCTCACACACCAACTCACTCCTTTATCTCCCCTCCTCTTTCTCCCCGTTTCCCTCTTTCCCTTTGTCTCTCCCAACTCTTCCTCCTCTCTCACCCTTCCTCTCTTTCTCTCTCTCTCCCCCATTTTTTTTTTTTCTCTCTCTCCTCCTTTTGTCCTTCCTTCCCCTTCTCTCTTCCTCTCTTTCTCTCTCACCCATTCTATGCTTCTCTCTATCTATCCTCTATCTCCTACCTCTCTCTCTTTTACCCTCCTCTTTTCTCGTTCTCTCCTTCTCTCTGCCCTTATCTCTCTCTACAAGTATCTCTCTCTCTCTCTCTACCCTTCTCTCCTCTCTCTCTTTCTGTTCCTCTCGTCACTCTCTCCTTCTCTCCTTATCCCCTCTCCCCCCTCTGTCCTCTTCTCTTCTGTTCTCTCCTTCTCCCTCTCTCTTTCCTCCTACCACTATCTATCCTGCTCTCTCTCTGCCCTCTCCCCCACCACTTATCTACCCTCCTCTCTCTCCAACATCCACAATCTATCTATGTAACTTCTGTCTCTCTCTCATCCCCCCACCCACAACCTCTCCCTCTCCCTCTATACCCCCTCCTCTCCTCTCCTCTGCCTCATCGACTCTCTCAACTTCCCCTTCTCTCTTTGCCTCTCTCTCTCTTCCTTTTTATCCATCCCCTCTCTTCCCTCTCCACCTTCCTCCTCTCCCTCCCTCCACCCCATCTCTCTCTCTGTCTCATCCTTGTGACCCTCCCTCCCTCAGCCCTCTCTCTCCCTCCATTTGACCCTCTCTCTCTCTCTCTCATTGCCTCCTTGATCTCCTTATTTCTCTCTCTCCCCATATCCCTCTCTCTCTATCTCCCTCTCCCCCCCTCTTTCTTCCACCTCCTCTATCTACCTCTCTCTTGTTCCCTATCTCTTGGAGAGAGGAGAGGAAGAAGGAGACAAACTTGAGGGGAAGGAGGGAGATCGAGAGTGGAGAGACAGAGGAGGAGAGAGGAGAGAGAGAGAGAGGAGAGAGAGAGAGGAGAAAATTCATAGAGAGAGAGAGAGAGAGAGAGAGAGAGAGATTTCATGTTAATAAGAACGTGTGCACGTTCTTGTTCCTAATAACATTCGCACATTATTTTTATTTCGATTTTTTTGGGGAACACACACGTGTTTCTCAGGAATGCTGGCACATTCTTGAGAATGTTGGCACATTCTTGAGAATGCTGGCACATTCTTGAGAATGCTGGCACGTTCTTGAGAATGCTGGCGTGTTATTAAGAACATGCACATGTTCTTGGGAACGTGCCTACATGGCTTGCTGAGTGGAGCTTCAGGGTTTTCCAAACTTATCACATTAGGAACACATGCACATTCCTAGAAACATGGACACGTTCCTACGAGTGCACGTTCATGCTCACCCTGTTACCACTTTATCGTCCACCAACTTCATGCACTCACCCATTTTGCAACTTGACCGAACCCTCATCCATTAAGAGACTACAACCATAATCCCTTAAGTGGAATTATAGTACAATGAACCGAACCCATTGGCCGAAATAATACATAACAAACCAAAAATTGTTTTCACCCCCATGCCCCAAGTAGAGGTGGGTGCCCCCAAACCTCCACCAATATGTGACTAAATCTACTTACAAAAGATACACCACATATACAATAAGTTGCAAATTATTTTTTGGTTTTCTGATAACAAAATTCTAAAGAAAACAAAAAAAATGGGGGATGGACATGCAGGACAAGGTAATGAACCTGTGTTATCTGTAGTATTAGATAAATGAGGATAACATAGTCATCATTGATGTAGGAGCTCATTTTCAAACTATTGAGGTAGATGCAACTGCAGATCTTGTGAGTAACCACTAGTTTCAATGTCGACCAATATTACATAGAAATCTCAATAATGATCTTAAAACTAAGATGTTTAACAAATTGATTTGATTTTTTGATATGTGACTAAATCTATGGAGACTTTGTATCACGAATGCATTGTGTATGGGATGAATGTTGGGCCTGATTAAGGAATGAGGTATGAATTGAAAATTTTGTAAATGTAGTGTTGATATTGAGAAGAATGCTACCTGAAATAGTTGGGGATTTGGGTTTGGATGAGAATTTTGAGATTTGGCTTATGAATTTTAAGCTTATAGTTTGAGAATTGCATTGTGAATTTGAAATTTACTAACAAGAAAGCTAAGGAGTTAATATGGTTGTTAATATTGGGTGTAAGATACTTGATAATGAATTTGAGGTTATGGGTGAAAGTAATTCTAGTGCAAATTTGAGTATAAATAATATTGTATGCTCAAGACCTTGTGTACAATCAAGTCCAAAAGAAGTAGGAATGCCGACACGAGATTTGGGATGCTTTTGGTTGGAAGCCTATGTGATCCTTCAACAATGAGTCAGTGGAATGTGTAAGAGTACAATACATGTCATGTTAAAATCTAAACCAAGTACAAAATCAATGTTGTCTTTAAAGACAAAAGTGAAAATTGAGAATTCTCTTTGGAGTATATTTTCTCATGTTTTTGGTGATTAATGTGAAGAGTTTGATAAAACTATGTAAGAAAAGCAAATACTAATAGAATCTAAAACACAATAATAACAATAGCACATTCACATAATGTACCCAAGATTTATCCTAGAAACCCTTAACTAGAGGTGTACCTTTCACTATCTCATTGTATTAAGTCAACTCTTCACCATAAAAATGTTTAGGTATTTTGGAACTTGAGTTAACCCTCATACATTAAGAGACTAAAACCATAATCCCTTAAGTTGGATTATCCATTAAAAGATTACAACCATAATCCCTTGAGTGAAATTATAGTACAATGAACAGAAACAAGCCGAAATAATACATATCAAACCAAAAATTATTTTGTCCCCCATGCCCCAAGTAGAGGCAGATCCCCCCAAACCTCCACCATTATGTGACTAAATCTACTTACAAAGGATACAACACATAAACAATAGGATGCAAATTAGTTTTTAGTTTTCTAATAAAAAAAATCTAAAGAAAACACAAAAAAAATTATATAATGGATTGATACGTGATATATCATATGTAGACAAATTTCTATATATTGGTTCTTTTTGAGAGACAAAAAACATTATACACACTTTCCACATAAATAAATTGAAAATGAAACATGGATTAATTTACTACATTTCTACTATATAATATTATGAATATACTAAGTTAAAAGTTTTTGAGTATGTAGGTTTCCACAGTTAATCATAATAGTCATAATGATAGACAAATTTATAGATAAATACACTTTTTATTCATAAAGTTGTTATCATCAAGTTGAAAGTTGTTACACAATGATTGGAAATGTCTTCATAGCTTATTTCTACATAAAACATAAATTATGAATTGAAATTGAAAATGTGATTTATGGAAAAGGCACAGAAAAATTTAAATTATATAAAATATAAATGTTACATATTGGTTTATTGGGTTTAGCTTGGGTGGTTGGGACAAATGATTTACCTTAAATGAGTGCTATCTTGAATTTATAATGAGTATATAGTTGTAATGAGTCCGAACCTTCTTGTTCACTAACCTTAGATTCTAAGGTTTACCCTGGATACCGTGGTACCTTCAAAACACTTGCAAGTAACAAAGTTTTCATTAACATTAAGAGTTACATGCAGTTAATAAATATTTTGAGTATAACTTGGATGATTGTGACAAATTCTTGTTATCCTCCCCACCCTAATTTAATTCCCATAATGACATGAATAAAATTGCCATGCACCATGGGTCAAGTTAATAAATATTTTAAAACACATTGACTGATTGTAATAATATTTAGCTAGATTTCAATACTGAAGGAAAGTTTCCATTCAGTGGGAAATGGAAAGTTGCCCGTTCGCACACAACATACATTCTCAGAGTATTGGTCAACTTACCGATGTCTTACTGTATTTTCATAATCAATGGCCGTGTTCATCCATTCTGCGGCTATGAAAATTTCGATAGAGTGGATGAAAGAGTGACACAAAAGCTTGGAAATTCAGCCATTAGACTCCGACATGTTACGTCTAGTAAGCTCACTTCTATATTGTTCATAGCCATATTCCTGTGTTTTCAAAATGAAAGGAGAATAATTTGATTATATTGGGGGGTTTTGTGTTTTCAAATGGCAGAAAGCAAGTTAGGTGGGGTAATTGAATGGGTGAAATGGAGGGTCTTCTTACAATCACAACACTCTGCAGATTTTGATTCAACGAGGAACATCCCTTATACCAACGATACCTATTTCAACCCTATGGGTGGCACCCCTTATACTAAAAATAAGTCCTCTTTCACAACTTTTACGAGACGTTGGCCTTATGATGTTCCTACAATGGGTGAAAATATGTCCTATATTCCCCACAAATACATTTCCTCATAGATCGAACTGTGAATATGGGAAACCTTGCCGTTCTTTCCAAGTGCCACATGACATTTATGGGCAGAGTGAAAGAGTATACCACTCAAGCAGAATAAACCAATATTTTCGGAAGATTCCAATGTTTTCTACTAGAAATTGTCTTTCAAGGACGATGTAAAGTTTTGGCTTCTTCAGTGGTTTAAGAATGAGCATGTCGGAAAAGTGTAGCTAGCGCATATCACTTATTTATTAGGAATTTATGAAGGCCATTGGGAAAGTTCTAGACCTCAATTATCTAGGGTTTCCTAAGCTCCTAAAACTTCTTGAAGAATTCAAGGATATAGCGTTTCTCAAGAGCCTATCCCTGAGCTAGGTTTTTGTATTCCCTGTACAAACACTATTTCATGGAGAGTGGTATTTTGAGGATGTTGATTCTGATCCTGTTGGAAAACCTAAGGGGAAGATTCATAACGATGTCAACACCAGAAAAAATGAGATTGCAACGATTGCACATAATGAAAATATTAAGAAGAGACAAAATTGATGCAACACACTACAATATTGATGTGTATTCAATTAATATGAATATGTATAGTTACACAATATGGTTACAAGACGTTACAGAGTTACCAACTCTTGTAACGGTAAACTAACTAACTAACTAGTTAAGGATGTAATTAGGTATTTTCCTTAACACTCCCCCTTAATTACATCCGGGAAAAACTATCACTATCACCAGCGTCCAATGCAATAATGCCTATCACCATCGTCCAATGCAATAATGCAATAGACTTCACACTCCCCCTTAAACAAAACTTGGTCCTGACTCTGAGATTAATATCTCACAATTCCCCTGTTAATCGAAGATTCAAATTCTTCGATACAATCATCAAGTTAGCATATGAGTAGACACCCTTGCATCTACCAAAGTGCAATTAATACCCCATTCCTTTACCAAAGTGGACTTAATACCACATTCCTTCTGGCCAGTGCCTCAAGCTGCTCAAAACCAGGGATAGTTGTGATGTATCATGGCCAACGCTTCATGCTACTTGAAACCAAGGATACATGCTACATGATCACATATTGACCTATGTAGGCCTGATTCAATCAGGGCTTACTGAACATGGGGAACAATGCTTGTCTATAGAAAAGATCACAACTTCTTACAAATGGGACCAAAAAACTTACTGGAGTGTCTACTGGGGTGTCGGGTACAACTGAACATGCACCCCTCAAATTAAAACAACCATCAAATTACAACAATTCATTTCTTATGTATTTGCTGATGAACGAAAAAACCAAAAATTTAGTTATATTTTATTTTGTTGCATGTCTCTACCCATCTTTCTTCTTTGCGACTTTCTTCATGCAGTTTTTACTGCTCAATAGTGCGGAAACGTTGTCCATAAAATGGCTCAGCGTCAACAATTCTTGCTCTTCAACAATAGAAGAGGCAATAACGATTCCTATGGCTTCTTCTCCTTGGAAGCCTCGATTGTCTTTCTTGTATACTATTTGCTTTCTCCATGACGACTCTTCTTCATCTATTGGCTGGCTGGAATATGCTTCTTCGATTCACTTAACTTCTCATCTCTTTGCAACTTTATTTATAAATGCCAAAATAAATCTCATCACCATGCTTAACATCTTTTTTCTCTTGAATTTACCTTCATCTTGGATTTCCTTATTCTTCTGTCATTTGTTAGAGTCACGAATTCTAACAAAATAACTGTACCAATATTGAGTTAGCTAGACTCAATAAGATTCAATACATTCTTCCAAGACGCAAATATGTTCTCATATCACCAAAGCATTAAATTTATTGTCAAACTTTAACAACTTGCACAAACAACCGTTTAAACCAACCATGCTTACAACCACATGCATACTTCAACAAACAAACAATTCCCAAACATTTTGAAAATTTCATCCAAATCCACTTCAAACATCACATTGACACTCTCCATCTGTCTATGGCCTTAGAGACTCGTCAACTTTATGGCTCCATGCAATTTTACAGATTGTGGATCTTATAGAAAATTGTGGATCTTATAACTCCACACCACGAGCAACCCAAAAAATACTCACGACCTCCTTTGAAATAATAAGGAATCTTTAAATAATAAAGACTTTTCTTTAAATAATCGAGAGCACATATTTGTCTACATCTTATAAAATTTAAAATAAAAAAAAAACTTATTGCTTGGCTTCCTCACCGATTAATATAAATTTCTGTTGCTTCTCCGAGGTTTCTCATGTACCTAGAAAACCTTATCATTGTGCTATGCAAATCAGTCTCTCTTCTTATAGAATGTGGAAAATCCGTGTGGGCTTTACAGAGCATTTTAAAACTTAAAGTAAAATTAGAATAAATACTTATTTTTATCCTGGTTCACGGTTGAGCTTCTCTAGCGCAATTGAATTCGTGAGGATTCCCTATATTGATTTCTCACCGGGAGAGTCTTTCACACAAACTTTCGCTGCTCGTTCTCTAAACCTGGTCTCCACATGCATCCAAGAGAACCTCCCTCTATTCTTGCACGTGAGGTTCCTTGCTTTCAAACACTCAGATGACTCGACTCTACTGCTTCCATACACGCGGATGACTCGGCTCTACTACAGGTTTCACTGATCTTTGATTTCACAATGAGGAGAATTTCTTTCAAGGTAATCTCAACTTTTACATACCCTGGATCTTGGGCCCTCCAATGATGGAGTGAAGCCTAGATCTGCTCTGATACCATGAAAATGTATTCTACACTATTGATTAAGCATAGAGAGAATTGATGCAACACACTACACTATTGATGTGTATTCTATTAATATGAATATGTATAGTTACACAATATGGTTACAAGAAGTTACAGAGTTACCAACTCCTGTAATGGTAAACTAACTAACTAACTAGTTAAGAATGTAATTAGGTATTTTCCTTAACACATAAGAGACATAATATTAAGGACAACACAAAGAAGGTATGGAGAGTAGTGAAAGCATTCAATCCTGTTACATAAAGATGTGGAAAGCTATAAAGTATCATGCTATTCTCAAGAGATGGATAACAAATGGTCTCAAGCCTCGGTGTTGATTTCTGAAAAATATAGCAGAGGATACTCAGAAGTAAGTATAATGCATACTCCATAGATATAAAGTATAACACATTTTGTTTTTTTACATTTACATGAGATCTTCTTGTAACATCTACAAGATCATCTGAAAAATAAAAAAACAAAATACATTTACAATTTTTATCTCATTTATTTTAAAAATCTCTTTTTTTCCCCTAAAACATGTTCCTAATATGGGCTTATTCTGTTAAGAATATGTGGATAGGATATTTACATCACAACATAACATCACTTTTTTGTTTGTTTGAATTTTTTATTTTTATTTTTTCTTTCTAAAACATGGTCTTAGTATGGGCTTAATCTGTTAAGAATGTGGTTAGGGTAGGCATTGCAGCTGTCTATACGTCCATAAAAGGTCGTCGGCTGGGACTCTTTTAAAAAGTCAAAACTAGCTGTGTCAAAAGAAGTCTGTAATATTTTTTTCTTATCTTTCTCTCTAAGTACAAAATTTAACAGAAAAAAACAGTTCACAAATATTTTGTAGTCTTCTCTCATCACTAGGCAAGTGAGATCCTCCACATATATATATAGGTAAATTATGACACATCAGTTAAATCCATGAGTCATGAAGATATTCTAAGGAGAGGGTTTGGTTTTTTTCTGCAATTTTCCATATTCCTTTGTCCATCTCCAGTGTAGCTATTGAAAACCTATCTACTTCCTCAATCATGTTCCTGTAGACATGATCGAAGGAGATGTAAGAGAAACCTGCAACACTGTTTTGAATCTCTTGAAATAATGGATTAAAGCGAAGCTCTAAATGTTGAAATCCCTTTTCATCCATTGGATGACCAACACAGAATTTCCATAAATGTGGAGTTCAGAGATGCGCTTTTCTCTAGCCAAGAACAAAGTTAGTTTAAGATCCATTAGCTCACAAAAATTGTTGGCTTCACTTCCAATACCTCCTAAGAAGGATATGTAATGATCATTTGATAAGTAAATAACTCCACCTGCACTCCCACGGGGCAAGTCTCTTTGAGAAGCTCCATTAAAAGATGCCCATGGCATGTCCCTAATAACGAGGTCTAACATGGTCCTTGCAGTTGAATGTGACTTGGCACTCTGCAAGAAGGAAGAGAGGATATTTATACTTGCAAAGAACTTTTTAGAGGAAGATTTTCTTTATCTTCAAACAATGATTGGTTCTTAGCTAACCAAATCCCCTTAGAAATAGCAATGGTGAGTGGAAGAGCTTTATATTTGGAGGTTGAAGGATTGGAGAGCTAGGATTTGAGAGCTTCTTCAATGTTGTCACCTTTCTAGGCATTGGACGACCCTATAGCTCCATCCACTTCTTTCCATACTTCTAAAGTGGAATTTCAAAAAAGGATGAGATGATAATGAGTTTCCATTGCTTGCTTGCAGAGGCAACATCTTCCCGAACCTTCAAAACTTCTCTTTTGTAGACTATCCCAGGTAAGAGAATTATTGTTTTAAAAAAACACATGATTTTTTTTTTTTCCAAAGATTTGAGTTTCCGTAATCCCCCACCCACCCACCGTATCTGCAACTCCAACTCATCTTTGTTCTCTTAGGATAGTGCTTTATACCCAATCTTTGGTTCATAGTTGCCCATTGGGTTTAGGGACCAGATGAGCTGGTCTTCATGATCCGAGAGAGTCACAAAAGAACCTTAGAGGGATTTTATGTAGGAGTTCCATGTGCCAATATTATCCTCTCTTATCCCTATTTCTCTCCGTGTTATTCACCTTTGTTATCGCGTGACTCGATTCTTGTGGGCTATTTGTTTTAATGCATAAAGGTCATTCCTATGTAGCTCATGAATGAGATGAGAAATCATTTTATGGTTTTCCTTGCAACTAATCCAAGGATCTATTCCAATGAGTTACTTGATCTCCATCTCCAGTTATCTAAACTAGCCAATTCCCAATTAGAGGGAAAGCATATAGAATTGCTTTCCAAATAATTGATGCATTTTCTAATTTCTTTTGGGGGTTGTGAATCCAATCCATAATGGATTCCTAAGTGAGATATTTTGACTTGGTCACTTGTGCCCAAATCCTATTTCCCTAGATGAGACTCTTGACATTTTTAGCTACTGGCGCTTTTGAGAACATGAATAGGTGTGTACAAGCTAATGATGGTCTCTCATGACGCATTAGTGCCAATGAAAACATGGAAAACGACAATATGTTAACTTGGAGGGATTATTCAAGGTACTTTTACTATGAATTTGAATATGGTGTAAAAATATGAAATATAGGAAATCAAATTAGCTTTCCAAATATATAATTTTTATTTATAGAATTTGTGAATAACTATGTGAAATTTGAGTTTTTCTAATAGTGGTATGCTATTTTTCAAGCAAAATATAATGTATATGTCTCCATTAGTGTAGGTGTTGATTACCTTAACCATGGATTCCTTAAAAAAATTGTATAATTGTAGAACACCCATTGTTCTAGTGTGGGGTGTTTTTTCAAAATTTATAATATTAATTTTATATTTTTTAAAATTATGAAAGTCAATATATCCTTGAAATTACAATGCCTCGCCTTAGTGCAGGCTACAAGGGTCTTAACATTATCAATTTTATTTTTTAGAATGTAGATCTCAGTCTCTTCTAGTGCGGTGCATAACTTATTTTAAAAATGGTTAAGTTGGTAAAAAATTATAGCAAAAATAAAATAGGCATGTATTTTAGGATTCTGATATATTTCAAGACAAAAATAGATTAAAAATATTAAACAATATATATATATATTTTTTTTATATATTTGGAATATGCATAGTCGACTCTATCTATGTACAACATATTTGTGTAGCCTATAGAAAAAATAATGTCAAAAATAGAGATATTGAGAGGTATTCATAATAATGGAGGTTTAAAATTTATTTGCAGTCCAAACCACTAGGTTAGTCATCCCAAACCTAAATCCAAGGCAACCAACTCAATAAACATGTATTATAGATTTGTCATTACCACCCCCAAAAAATTGTTATGGAAGGAACGTGCACACGCTCTAAGAGTGTGCACTTGTAATCCCAAGTTTCCATTTTATTCCCTCTCTCTCTTTCTCCCCCTC
>SNQJ01S0024610.1:188875-234180 GCA_010110895.2 Picea sitchensis | reverse complement strand
AAGGTCAGATCTTTGCTTGTGCTTCTACATCTTGAATATATTGTGATCTCCATGTGTTGATGAATCTTGTATACACTTAAAAACTCAATAAATTAGTAGTAGTTAGTGATTCCAAGAAAGAATTTGGCTTGGGATCATTACATCTCCCCTTGAGTTTGGTCCAGATGATGGCCAACTACATGTGAACACGTTCATTGACTACGGACATGTAACAAGGGCTCAGGGGAACCAATTGACTGAGAAGAAGACAAAATTATTCTCCCTATCCTTACCCTTTTGGAAAAACAAATAACCGTTGAACTTTGAATGCCCATTTATTTCCTATAGCAAGGTTCCGACTTGGCTATTCATTTGATCTATATGGACGTTATCTTGAACTATGTATTATTTCCATCTCTTGATTTGTGTCCCTCTTTCTCTGGTGACAAATACTTTGTTGCTTGCGAAAACAAGTGAATTTCCTCACTAGCTCAACTCTGTTGAATCCTGACAATTTCTATGGGTAGAAATAAGATGATGGAGTGTATTATCCCCAATGTTGTGGCTAAGATAGCTCGCTCTCTACCCATATCTTTGCAAAACAATGAAGTCTTCCTTGTTCTCTACTTCCTTTTATAAATTTTAGGACGATCTCCGCTGAGGTATGACGATGAGACAAGGATGTCATTAACGTTGTCCTACTTGAATCTTCCCATTTAGAATAAACGTGGTCATCATTAATCACCTAGGGCCTGTATGATCTCACATCAGTTGGTGATATGCATTTCCTCTCTGCCTTGTTATTTTTCTTCATGTCATTCAATACTCGTAACCTGTATACTTCATGTAGGCATGGATATGGCCATTGTTCGTTTAAATCATGAGCATGACAATATGCATTTTCTTTCTTGGCTTCTGGTTCCACTAGTCTTTCAGTACCTGAAAAGACAAAGAAATTATTAGCCATCGTACAACAATAACTAATTTCAACCTAAATATGTCCTTCGCTTATTTGAAATTCCTTGTACTTTATTGTACTTATTTTATTTTGCAAGGATCTTGTATGTGTGAGAGGTCAGGTTGGGTGATACACGTATGGGAGCAATCTTGTCATATATCATCTGTGTGCAGGTTGGTGACACGTATCTACATGAGCATATTTGTAGGGAGGATAGCATGTTGATGGATATGGGGTTATAGTTTATGTGTGGGGAGTTCATTCGACGATTTCGTGGGCTGCAGGGCTTCAACATTACATGATTTTAGGTGTCAATGTTTTTAGGTGGAAAAATCCCGTGAGCGATTTCTTGTGAATATTATCCCAAATGGACTAGGCATGCAATCTATGGGTTCATGGGTGAATCTTCATAACAAACATTTCACAGGTTTCACTCGCGACACTATCTTGGGAATATTTCATTGGGTCTTAGGTTCATCGGTTCATGGTGCGAAGGTGAAATAGGTTTCACAACATGGTTTCCTTTGTGATAAATAAGTTTTCACCTTTTAGTACCGCGATGGGTGGGGCCTGTAATGCCGAGGTCCACGATGGTGGGGCCCATAGGGAAAGTCATGCAACGTGCGAGTTCCCGGGTGAGTCTTCAGAGGTTTATGGCTTAGGCTTCTTTGGATTTTCCGTAAGGGCATGTGCAAGCATGTTGTCATGGTAATTTTCGCAGCTATGCAGGTTCACGATGATGTACATGTGTGGAAAATATGGAGTTCTAGAAAACAAATGCATTCCCACGGGCATGAGCCAATATAAATAGTTCAAAACAACATCCCAGTTAATGGTCCTTCTAAGTCTGCGGGAGGACTTGTGTAATGTTGGTTCGAATAATTATGTTCCTCCACAGGTAATATTGTTGTTCTTTGGTTTGCGAAATTTACTCCTTTGCGTCCTGTCAACAATGTGTGCTTCTTGTTATTTTGAATGTGTCATCTTACTTGGGAATAAATGAGGTCTTCTTATTTCTACATAGTCGGAGGAAAACGTGAATGCATCAATTATACAAATAAAAATAATTCCCATCTATTTTGAATTCAACTAATCTTACTGAAACCTTCTCATCAAAATGATTCCCCATCGGTATGTCACATGACATGACCTTTTCCCTGTTTAAATTAATTAGAGACATGAGAGAATATAACCCTAGTCTCTTTGAGAGTTGTCTATGTAAATTGTATTGAGGTTTTGGGTTTGTTATGCAGGTAAGGAGTGGTAGAAAACTGCATGATATATTTGATTTAACTAGCATGTTTAGGGATTGTAGGTTGGTAGTATATATTCTTGAATAAATATCCCCCCTCCTTTTCTCAGTTTGGATCATTAGGGGGATCACAGATTGAGTGGATGATTTCCATAATTGTTATGACCAGATATGCATAAGCTAGTGAGAATGAACTGCATTAGAGGTAACCAATGGGCAGTTGGCCCTAAGGGAGATCGACACCATAACATGTAAGAAGGGCAGGATGAATTGATATGTTAAGGAGGATTGGCCTCCAAATTGAAGTGTTTTAAATTGCAAAATTTGAATTACCAAGAATGAACATCCCTATACTGGGAAAGAGAGTGCTATTATAGCCTCATCATAGATTTAATTGATTAGCTTCAAATTGTTCTTAGTAAAATAATTGAGGGGGAATTAGTTATCTGAGATGCATCACCATACCAACTATGCTAATTGTTCAACTTCCAAAATCCTCTAGGAAATATGATACCCGATTAGGCTGATGTCGGGGTACTAGCACAACATTCAACCAGGGCCTTTCAAACATCCCGATACTAATTTGAAATGAGACATTGGTTACTAGATTCAAAAAGATGGCTTGTAACAAGTTCTTTAACTAAATGCTTCTGAATAATTCCCCTTTTTATCCAATTAGGCCAAGGAAGAATAGGTGACACCCAATTGTAGGTTAGGTTACAAATTTGAATATAAGGACTAGTAGGGGTCCCATTTCTTTTAGCTAGTGAGGAATAAAAGAAATGGGGGTCTTGTTGTAGCTACAATGATTGGTGACACACTGGCATAACCAATTATATTTGTCATTATACTTTTAGGCCTACAGATTTATATCTAATTGTAAGATTAACTCATGACATTGTAGTAGGCATGATAATAATTGTGGGTACCACACAAATGTCAAATTATTAAAAGATGTGATCTTGTACCTTGCAAAATTATCTAACATATCTTCTTCAATTAGTGTTGGTTTTCTATTCCCTTTTATCCATTTACCATTACAGATTGACCTCGGTTCAAAACCAAGAAGCTTCCCAACAAAATCCCTTAAAGACTATCGGCCCCTCTGGTCACCCAAAAGGCAACTTAGTACATGGAGTGCACTGCACAGTCTCACCCGAGATAGCTCTATGGGTGGCTACAATACTCAGGTGTTTGCAACCTAAGACTGAGCAAGATCTGTGCTTGTATGTTGCAACCTTTATTTAGTCCATTTAACATCTTGTTATAACATTTATTCTACGCATGCATGTAAAATACCTGATCTACTTAATCACTTCATTCATTCAACCTTCATCAACTAATTAGAGATAAAGACACATTCATTCAATCCCACAACACAGTGTTCCGTGGTTCACCCCCTCCTGGGCTACGTCCACAAAGATCTAGCTCTTAGGATTTTATTATGGTTTAGAAAGATATCACGTTGCGCGTGTTTACATTCTTGGATCTCACTCTCCTCAGCAGGTTCCTCGATCCTTGCGAGGATAACTAGATCGCACCAGGCTCCTCAGCCTGCGATCTAACCCTCGGGACCGAGTCTCTCATTCTCTCCTTAGCTTACCAACTTAATGATTCATACGGTTCTTACAATATCTTCCTCTCTGTCCCCCTTTTTCTCCTAAGTACTATTTATTTATATTTTCATCTCACCAGCCATTACAATGTATTAAAAAAACCCTAACCCTAGCATTGTTAGGTCTTCCATGAATGCGCGTGTGATGATTTTCCTTCTAGTTGTCTCTTTCCTCTTGCATGCCTTTCTGCCCAAAATAAACTTTCTTTCTGATCCGACTTGCTTCCAACAGGCCCCCAACACTAACATGTGGCTTGTCCAGAGCCACCTAACCCTGGTGTGCTTTGTTGATCTCTCTTGCGATCGCTTGGAACTTCTTTGTGAGATTCGTTGCTTATGTTTGGGCCTACATGATATTCTCCTTGAGTGCGTCCAATACTTGTACTGCAATCTTGTCGCTGACCATCCTTGATCACTCTGTCTGGGTTTGTGCCATATTCATTTTTTCTTATTCCGCCTGTGTAATGACCTTTGCTGCCCGCTCCTAGAGCGATTCCATTTGAGCCCGAAGCTCCTTTTTCTGTGTTTGAGCAACTATGAGTTATGCCTGCAATTTATTCATATCGTGTGCTCCTTTGACGCGCTCTCTGATTGGCATTGTCTTCTGCCTCTTCTTGATGTCCTGGATAGATGCACTTATCCTTTCTTCTTCTTGGTCCCACTGTTGGACCTATTGATCCTCTTCCAGCTTCGTTTAGAGCTGTGTTGCTTTCTCGAACAAGTCGAACGCCGCGTGGACTTGTCGCTCTATCTCCTTTATCTATGTTGTTTCCTCCTATTTCCTCTACTTCTTCACCCCTGGTGGAGTGGTAGGTATAAGATGGTCCTGGAGGTGCTTGATCTCTTGTTTGTATTGATCAATTGTCTGCACAATCTGATCAATCTTCTGTGTCACCGTGAGTTTGATCGTCTACGCTCTCTTTGGGATTTTCTCATAGGCTACGACCAATTTTTTCTCCAGCCTATTCATGTGGTCTTTCTCACCTTTGGTCTTGAGCTTAGCCTGCAGTACTAATTCCATCTCATCCCGATTGTCCTTTTCCTGATGCAACTCCACTGCGTTTGTGTGTGATACTGTACCTCCTGTGTGACGCTGACTTGCAATTTATACAAGGCCTTGGTTGGTATCCGTGTCAATACCAAATGTATTTGAGCCAAGTCCTTTAGGGGTGTTTTACCCATGATTTTTTCCATGTGAAACATTCTGGGTGTGACGTGAAATGTTGAGCTCGACTGTGCTGTCATCTGGATCCTGTCCTGCTCGCTTGATCCAACTTCGCCTCCTATCTGTGATGTTGATGGGACTGTTACTACGTTGTTTCCATCCTCTTGCACTTCTTTGAGCTGCTTGAGGAGCTGTCACATGTAAGCCAACTCTTCCTCAATCCCATCCCTTTGGTGCACAACATTATTGAAATCCTCAACTGTGCGATCCTGGACCATTTGGGCCACCATGTCTACATCGTCCTCGATGATTGTGTATTCTGTGGGATTTTTGTGTGCCTTTGCCTTCTTGTGCGCAACCCCCATCTGGATGACTGGCCTCTTAGTCTGGCCTTGCTCCTGTGGATTAGCACTTGATGTGGTTCCCTGTGTTGTCTCAGCCTGTTTCCCCTGTACTTGTGGCACATGTGTTTTGTTCTTATTCCCCGCCTAGGTGCCTATCTTGGATGCCCCCCCTTTTTTCTATTGTGCCTTGTTCTACCCTGTCCTTGGTTTCTTGGGAGCTGTTATTTCTTCGGCATGTGTCTGTTCCTGTCTTACCTCCTCCTCCTCTATTTCTCCGAGTATTTCTTGATTGAGGACTGGAATCCTCCAGTCATCTTCCCAATCCTTAATGGCCATCTCTATGTCTGCCTACTTGATGTAGTAGTGCAGTTGTAGCCATTGACTGTTGGTATATTTCCACACCTAGATCCACATTGCATGTCTAGTGGATTTGAAGTTGGCTATACCCTGATACTGTGCAATTTCTTCTGGTGTCACCCTCCAAGTGTTGGCGATGTTTTCCTGTAGGTTGCTGAGATAGCCTTCAAATATGGTTGCATTTGCCTTTCTGTTCTTTGGGTCCAAAGCAGACCCCAATGATAAGTATCACACTATGTAGTAGGGATTGGGTCTAGTGGAAAATAATTAATACTTCGGCTCCTTCCATCGGATCAAGGCTATCAGGATGATTATCCATGAATAATGAAATTTTGTCCCCAGATCCTATGCGTCCTTGTAGTCGCCTAGGAAAAAATCAACAAATAAGGGGCCCAGCTGAGTGTGGTGCCCTCTGCACACTATGCTGCAGCTGCAACAACCCCGACCGAGACTTCCTCCTTGCATCATTTCTTGAGTAATTTTCATGCCATAATTTTTGTGGCCATTCTTGTCGCGACGTGTTGGCAGCAATACATCATTTTTGATTTTGTACACGATTGAAAGAATTTGCATTTTTCTGTAACTTCCATCAACCAGTCTATAAACGCTTTTCAGAGTTTATTATGACTGATTGGGTTAAAGCCTAATTCATTAATTTTTACTATTTTGATTTTCAATTGTTTTATCTTTAATTCATGACTGCAAGCATGAATTAAAGATAAAACTTGGCTTGTATTTTTAATAATTTTCCGCCTTAGGTATATCGTTCAACAAACCATTTATATGAAATATATATACAAATCTTATAAAATGGTTGTTAGATCCATTTTCTTTTTCTAATACGATTATTGTTTCAATGGTTTGATAGTTTTCGATTTGTGAAGAGACTTTGATATTTTTGATAGTCCTGTCACGAATTCAATGGTCGTACCAACAATCATTCAAATGAATACCCACCTGTTGTACTCGCGTCCTCACCTCACCTTGCTATCTTAACATATTAATGATCCTTTCATTACATGCATAGGGTTTTGGTACTCTATTTATTTGGGTCTCATCACAAGGGATGGTAAGGATTACAATCAAACCCCTAGTTTTTACTCCCACCATCTGGGCTATGATAACACACATGCTATGTTATTTTTATGACCCCACTCTCCATTCAGAATTGTTCCTGCTGCTCCCACAACTCAAATCTAAGACTATCCAGAGTCATCCATGTTACCTTCTAGTTATATTTGTCATGGAACCTATCGTTCTCCTGGAGCCAAATGGATGCTAGGCTTTACTTTCTCACGACGATGCAATTGAGGATCTTAAAAGCCACGACTGAGATATTTTTCTTAAAATATTTGAAGGCTATAACCTTCAAGTGGTGAAGGCTTTCACGCAGACCTTTGATGGTTGCAGAGAAAAAATTGGGGATACACAGTTAGAGTTGACCGAGGGGTTTGTGAGCGAAGTAATAGGGCTTCCATCGAAGGGTGAAAAATGGTTCAAAAATGCCCGAATTGAAGAAGTGTCGTGGAGCCTCTTTATGACATCTCGAAAGATCAACTGTTGTGAAAAAGGTATTTCTATCTCCCTAGTTAAACCTAGGTGGCATAACTTGTTGTTGATTCTCAAGAAATTCGTGACATGCGAGGGTCGATACGGGTTGGTCTTCCTCTACCATATTCGTTTACTCATGCATTTCATTGGTTTTGAATTAGATATACCATTTTACTTGCTGAGAAGTCTCTATAAAATGTCTAAAAGATATAAAAGACAAAGTGTTGATTCAAGCCTGTTCCATCACAGATTGGTTAATATTTTTTTGATGCATCACTTGTCAACCATAGGTGACTGTTGGGAGAATTTTTTGATAATGAATGGTTTTGCCCAGACTCTTCCTACAGTAAAACCTAACTTATACGAACCATTGATTAAAGAATAGTTCGGTATTTCAATCGATAGACCCAACTTTACCGACATAAACCCTCTAGACGCAAGGATGCTGAGTAAGTCTTCACCTACATGATTTTTTGAGA
Source organism: Picea sitchensis (assembly GCA_010110895.2). Lineage (NCBI taxonomy): Eukaryota > Viridiplantae > Streptophyta > Pinopsida > Pinales > Pinaceae > Picea > Picea sitchensis. Next base: position 226,480 of record SNQJ01S0024610.1, on the reverse strand, counting down.
AAGAGACTGTTGAATTGAAGGTAATTGACACTCTTCTACCTGAAATTGATGCTAGCCTGAATGTTATTATTAATCCAGATGTTGAGAAACCTCGCAAAGGAACAAACAATAAATGCCTAGACTTAGGGTTCAAGAACAAAAGGGCAGGTCACCAAATTTCAAGGAAGCTAAGGAACCAATCCGACACTCATCTGAGCTCGATCGGTCTGATTGAGATCGATGATTGTTCGAATCCTGAGATCGAAGATTTTCTAGTTTTGGAAGACCCAGAATTTCAGGGTTACAGGAATAAATCTATCGTTCCTACGCAACCTTATGATTTTGTGACAAATTTGCCACCATGCCTCAAAGGTAAAGAGGGGTTCTCTGGTATTAGGCCTGATCATAAGAAAATAGAAGGTAATATTGATACACCCCTGTTTGACTGTGCACTTCATCGACCTACCATCTCGCTTGTATAGTGTGATGTCTGTTTCCATTGGATCAAGCGATATTACACTGACATCCCTTTCCTTCAAGCCTGAATTAAATCACTTACTTCTCAGAATGATTTGTTGAGCAAAGAAAATCATGACCTCAAGGCGCACTCAGAGAGGAAAGCTAAACGTATCAAGAGATCAAGAAACATAGTAATCAAGAATGCGAGTAGCATCAAGGCGATAATAAATTCTGAACTACCTGACCCCTCTTTAGTTAACATTTAATGGTAAAACAATTTTATTCTATTTCTGTTGTCTAATTCAAAATAAGTCAATTTGGAATTTGATTTTGTTTTCTAAACTAAGACTGGCTACAAAATCTTCGATTCTGTAGCCAAGTCTCTTTTTAAATAAAGATTAGAAATTAGTTATGAGTAATTTTCTAACTTATTAAATTTGTTTTGTTTTTTAGGAAATAATAGATTATGTTGCTGATCATTTGGAGGAAACATATTCGATTATGCATCTGAATGATTAGTAGTTTCTTTTTCTATTTTTTTTGAAATTTTTTTGATCTATCTTTGATTAAAACCAACTCTGTTATAAGTGGCTCCCAACCCACTATTTTGGTAATATTTTTGATTTTATGAGATCCTACTCTATCCTGTGAGACAGGAGAATGTGATCTCAGGTCACTTTAAATACTACTCATTTTGTAAGTAAAGGACATCTTTGGTTGGAACAGGTTATAGGCATGTAATTCTCAGAACTGTATGGACAAGTGTTTTGCATTTTGGCTTTAGACCACCGTGACATTGCTCCATCTATGTTTTGACTTTTGTACTATGAGATATTGATATGCTACACAACTTTAACTTATTTAACATATGACATTTCATATTATTGAATGCTTTAAAATTTTGTCTATAACTTGTTGTTTCATATATTATCACTGTGATCATTATATCAATTTTAATATCATGATTTACATGTGATGTTTAGTTGATTTATAAAATGAATGCTTTACATTAAGATTTCTGTTACTGTAATCGTTCATAATTATAATATCACTGGACATAGATGTCTACTATTCTGTTCTTATATCCTAGTTGTCAATAAACACCTGGAGTTTATTCAGGAGGCATTAGTACAAGCCTGTCATAGATTTCTCTCACATGCGAGACAACTGGAGTTTTGGATCGCACAGATACATAGACACAGTATGAAATTGATCTCAGGTTAGCTTTATTTCCATTCCATTTCTGTTATTTTATTTCTTAGTGAAACATGACAGTTTTAGATTGGCTTTGACCATCACTCTATCCTTGTTTCAAATCATGTTTTATTTATGGTTCTTAGATATGTGATTATAAAACAAAAAATATAAAAATATGTGCTTTCTTTATCTACTTTCGAAAAAAATTACCAGACATTGATTTTGCAAGGCATTCACTCAAACTTGCAACTTGTAATTACTCCGTTCATAATGACATGTTCATATTTACCTTTCTGTTTAAAAAAATTGTAAATAATTAGATTAAAGTATATGTATTATTATAGTTTTTAGCATTAAGTAGTTCATTTATTTTCTTTGTTTTAGGACCCTAGTTGGCTAACCGAGCCATTAAACCAGTCATAATAGATTACACCAAATGACTTGGGTTATTTAGACAACCCCGGTCCATACCTATTCCTCCAGTTGACGGCATGTCAAATTTTCCCCTCAACAAATGATGCTAGAAGAAGGGCCTGAATTCAATTGATGGCACATGGAGGTCGCACGACTCCTCTCCCACACACTCGCTACTTTGTCGTAACATGTAGTCACTCAGACAACACCGTTACATCTGAAACAACAACTACCTCAAACGATAACCCCAAGATTCCCGTTGAACCAATGACACGAGTTCCTTAAGGGGCCAACATCCGAGAAATTGTTCGTCAGTCACTCATAAGAACACATAATTCCTTAGCCCGTATCAAACAACCTGGTAGGCCACTTAATCAACCCCTTGATTTTTTGGATATCCCAGAACAACTGCAAGGCACTGGTCTTCTCTCAAACCCGTTAGGTAAAAATACTACCAATCCTACTGGAACGCCTATCCTTGGAGCTGAAGGATCTGGTATTCTACCTTCCCCACCTCATTCATCTCCATCCTCTTCAGGAGGAGAGTCTTTAGACAAAGGAAATTCCTCATCAAGACCATCACAACCTTCGATACCACCAACACCCATGGCGAACCAAAAAAATCCCGCCAGACCTTGGCTCGATCAAGATGTCGTGGCTGTACCTGGCCCTCAACACCCATTACCAAAACATCCATAGAAATGATTACCAAAATTTGACCCGGATTCCAAACAATCTGCTGAAGACCACATCAAATTTTTTATGCTGGCCATTAGACTCCGGAGTGTAGAACATGAGGATGTAGTAAGCCGACTATTCCCTTATAATTTTGAGGGAAATGCCTCCACATGGTATTTCGCTCAACAACCCCAAACCATTGTCTCTTGGGACAAGTTTGAAACTTGTTTCTTGGAGAAATTCAGGGATGATAAATCTCCAGAAGTCTTAGTTATGGAACTCTCCAGCTCAAAAATGAATCCTAAGGAAAAAGTAAAAGATTTTAACCAAAGATTTCTTACGTTAAAGAATAAAATCCCCGCAGATTCAATGCCTACTGAAAGCCTAATTGTCGCATATTACACCAAGGATCTGCATAACAATATAACAATTTGGGTCAAAAGGTCTAAAAAAACGCATTGTTAGAAGCCTTTGAGGAGGCAAACCAAATTGAAAAGGATATATTAAGCTTAAAAGACAATCTCAATAGCGAAGCTGAAACAGTTTCTGCCTCTACAAAGAAAATAGAGATCCTTACTAGACCCCCTCAAACTAAAAGTCAACTAGAAACCTTAGACTTAGAAAGCTTGCAGAAAGCCTTCCAAAAACTGTCCAATCAGGTCATGGAATTGAAGAGATTAGCTGAGGAGGCATCCACAAGCAAAGGAGTTTTTAAACCTCCTTTCAGAAAACCTTTCCCTCCCAACCAGCCAAACCCGACCACTGAAGGTCTAAATTTTGAGATTTTACAGTACGCTTTGCAAACCATCTTAGAAGCACATGATAATTATGCTTCTATCCCTCCTGAAAGTTCTGAAGACATAGTTGAGGAAGAAGTACCATAAGAGGAGGAATCATCTCCCAATATTTTTGGTCACTTCTCGAACAATATCTTCCAAGTAAATTTTGAAATTGTTCACTGTAACAACACAAGAAGCAAAACAAAAAACAAACCCTCTTCTGAAGTGAGTAATAATGTGTTTCCAAAACAGTCAAAGAAAGCTAAAATTAAACAAAGTTTAGCAACCCCTGTTTTAGAATACAATTTAATTGAAGATCTAAAAAAACTAAGGGCTAATATTTCTGTTTTTGAGCTGCTGAAATTTCCCCTTATTTTTCAGAAAATGATTCAAAGTATCGTTGAAAACAGTAAAAACAATGATCCTGGCAACAAGAAATCAACATAAAATGGTTCAAATATAGCTAGAAAAATCCCAACTAAAACAACATCTGAACTTCCAAATAAAAGGGATTTAGCTGAATTTTTTTTAGCAAATGTAGATAAAACTAATTTAGGGACAACAACTAAAAATCAACAGAATTCTGTTGTAAACACCGAGAAAAATGTCTCGCCTTTTTTGTTAACCTTTGAAATCTTCAATAGGAATGTACATAATTGTATGGTCGATTACGGTGCATCGTAAAACATGATGCCTCTATCTATTTGTCAAAAATTTAATGCAGAAGTTAAACCTTCTGATCTCAAAATTATTCATCTTGATCGAACGAATGTTAAGGTAATTGGTGAGCTTAAGAATGTTCTGGTTAGATTATCTTCTAATCCTAAGGTTCACCAGATAATTGACATTATCGTTGTAGATATCCCTGAAGTCTATGGTTTGTTTTTAAGTAGGGACTGGTCCGAACAACTACATGGTTACTTTGCTACATATTGGTCTCATTTGTGGCTGCCGAAAAATGGACAACCCAATAGAATCAAGATAAACAAATAACACTATCTTAAACACACCGTGACAGATCTAAATGATGCAAACAAACCTTTCACTACATCTTCTAATTCATTTGAAATGTGGGGAATGAATACCTTCTTCTTTGGTGACTTCATGACCAAAATTTCTTCTATCACTGATCCTCGACAGCAATCAGAAGTTATGACCTATACTCAGACATCAACTTTGCCAAGTGTACCAAACACTGCTAACGAAGCTCAAATCTGGTCATTGTACTTTGATGGATCCAAATCCAAAGAAGGAGCCAGTTGAGGATGTGTACTCATCGATCCTGCAGGTAATAAGACTTTTATTGCATGTCGGCTAGAGTTCGAGTGCACTAATAACACCGCCAAATACGAAGCACTTCTACAAGGGATTATGAAAGATTTGGATATGGACGTGAAAAATTTAATGATATTTGGGGATTGAAAAATCGTGGTCAGGCAGGTAAGAAAATCCATACATTGCTTATTACCACATCTGAAAAGCTACGAAAATGAGGTATGGAGTTTAATGCAAAAATTTCCAGCATTTAACATAAATTCCATTCCTAGACTAAGTAATTCAGAGGCCGATTTATTGGCTAATGTCGCTTCTAAACTATTTCCCGCATAAGGTCTTTCTCCTAATGCATTTTCAATTGAATTGTTGTTCAGGCCGTTGATCCCGGATAACATCACCAATTGGAGAGTGTTCGACGATGACCAGCAGATCATCAACTTTTTGCAGATGGAAGACACCTTCCAAGGCACAATCATTGATGAAGGAACTCACGATGAAAACCTCTGAAACTTCACGGTAATATCAGATCCTAGATCTCCTGAATCGACGTCTGATTTGGTAAACTCTATCCCCAGATCTGTTGTAAGATTAGAGAAATTTTATGACCTGCATGATAAATTTAGAGGGTGAGTTAATTGTAAAACGAACAGTTCTTCTTTGATTTATGAGTCGGTTAATTTAGGAACAAAGGACAATCCTCAAAATATTAATCTGGGAACAGGATGCTTCGAACAAGAACGATCTGCTTTCATAAAATTATTTAAAGAATTTAAAGACGTTTTTGCCTGAACGTACGATGACTTGAAAAAATTCGACCCTAACATCATACAACATGTCATCCCCATGAAACCCCAGACTCAACCTTTTCAACAAAAAATGAGGAAGATGCACCCTAAATTAGAACCCATCGTTAAAAAAGAAATGAATAAATTATTAACTGCAAAGATAATTTTCCCGGTAAGGCACACACATTGGGTGTCTATTATAGTTCCTGTAAGGAAGAAAAGTGGTGAAATTTGACTCTGTGTCGATTTTCAAAACCTAAACCGAGCATATGATAAAGATAACTACCCCATTCCTCCAATGGAACAAATTTTACAACAGGTATCTGGTTCCGAAATACTATCTTTGCTAGATGGTTTTTCAGGATACAACTAGGTCCTCATGTCTCCCTCAGACCATCTTAAAACCACCTTTCGTACCCCATGGGGAACTTGTGCCTACAAGAAGATTCCTTTTGGAATTATAAACGTCGTCGCCACTTTCCATAGAGCAATGAAAATTTCTTTCCATGGCCTCATAAACCAATCAGTCATGGTCTATCTTGATGATGTCGTCGTCTTCTCTAAAAACAAGAAAGATCACTTGTCTCACCTCAGGACTGTCCTGGAACGATGCCACAAGTTCGGTATATCTCTCAACACTAAGAAATCAGTCTTTGCAGTAGAGAAAGGTAAAATTCTTAGGTTTATAGTGTCTAAGGACGGAATGATTATTGACCCTGAAAGAACCCAAGCTATTGCTAAACTCTCCCGTCCCTCTTCCAAAAAATCCATGCAGTCCTTTTTGGGAAAGATTAATTTCGTCAGAAGATTTGTCCCAAGTTTCTCGAAAATGGTAAGACCATTGCAAAATTTAATTAAAAAGGATATTTTGTATCGTTGGGGACCATAAGAGATTCAAGATTTTGATTCTATTAGAAACGCAATAGTAGAAGCTCCTTCCTTGATGAGTCCCGATTTTTCTGAGGATTTCACCCTTTACACTTTCGCGTCTGACCGATCTTATGCTGCTGTGTTGACGCAAAAAAACACTGAAAGCAATGAGATACCTATTGCCTTCATGAGATCATCCTTCAAAGGAGTAGAGCTTAACTACCCAACAGTATATCAATAGGCATATGATGTTTTTAGAGTAGTGAAACACTTTTGGTCATACCTGCTGAAATCCATAACCAAGGTTATTGTTCCTTACCTAGCTGTAAGAAACTTGTTAGTACAAAAAGAACTGGGTGAGAAAAGGGAAAATTGGATGACGTCGTTACAGGAGTATGACCTCAAAATAACCCCTGCACAGATTTTTATAGGTCAAGGCCTATGTAAACTAGTGGCTAATTCGGTTGAATAACAAGAAAGTCATATCAACACCTTAACTATAAGTCAACATGACGAAAAAAAAATCATCTGTGCACAAGTCGCTGCCAATTCTTGGTATGAGAACATTAAATTTTATTTGACACATGGATTTGCTCCTTGCTATATTGATCCTAAAAACAGAAGAGCACTAAGGCTAAAATCTGCATCTTTCCAGTTAATAAATGATGTATTATTTCGAAAGAACTTTGATGGTGTTCTTATGAGTTGTTTAGAAAAGGATGAAGCGGAGAAAGTGCTATCTGAACTTCATGCAGGTGAAGCCGGTGGCCACTTAGGTGGAGACACCACTTCTAACAAAGTGTTAAGAGATGGGTACTATTGGCCCACTTTGTTTAAATATGCCCATGTGTTGTGTCATAAATGCATAATCTGCCAGAAGGCTGCAGGACGGGTGAAAAAGGCAACGTTTCCTTTACAACCTGTCACTGTAGATTCCCCTTTTCAACAATGGGGTCTTGACATCATAGGACCAATTAACCCTTATTCTTCACAACAACACAATTATATCATTACAACAACRTATTATTTTACCATATGGTCCGAAGCTRCACCTTTGAAAGTGGTGAACACAAATCAAGTAGCATCTTTCCTCAACTCTTATATCATCACTTGATTCAACATTCCCGAATTTTGGTCTTTGATAATGCTTCTTAGTTTTCATCCCTCGATATGAATGTCTTTTMCTTGAAAAAATGGATTAAACTGAAGTATTCTGCCAGCTACCATCCTCAAGGAAATGGTTTAGCAGAATCAACAAACAAAAGTTTAATCAAGATCATTAAGCGGACAATTTCAGAGAATCATAAGAACTGGCACAATGCTCTGTATAACGCACTTTGGGCTGATAGGGTGACAGCAAAAGCCTCTGTTGGTAATTCCCCTTTCTTTCTCATCTATGGAAGAGAATCAATTCTCCCTCAACATGTTCTACTTTCTTCTCTGCAATTATCGCAGAAAGTTCAAGAAGATGACTGCCCTCCCCTAGAAAGTCGAATTAATGCCTTGTTAAAATTGGAGGAAGTAAGGGCACAAGAAAAATAAAAATTGGACCAGCATCAACAAATTGTAAAAAGATGGTTTTATTCAAATTCTTCTTCAGATAGGAATTTCAATGTTAGAGATTTGGTTCTCAAGTGGGACAAAGCTCACGAGGGAAAAGGGGAACACACCAAGTTCCAGAATATGTGGCTGGGACCATTTGTAATTTCTGAAAAATTAGGTCCCAGCTCTTTTTGTCTGCACAATTTGGAGGGACAACCAGACACTTTCCTGGTGAATGTCCAGGCTTTCAAAAGATATTTCACCTGATGATTCCAGATCCACCTCTTTGTACATATTTTTTTGTTTGTTTTAATTTTCTTTTTTGTTTTAGATTTTGGTTCTTTTCATTTTGCTTGTTTTTTATTTGTTTCTGAATAATTATATATCTGCCACCATTTCATTTATGGAAGGAAAATCAGAATTTTTATCCAAGAGAAACAACTGATGAATTTTCAACGCACTAGTGCTGTAAATGCTAAAACTCAGATCAACAAAAGAAAATTCCTGCTCAAAACAATGTTGCTAGTTTCTTTTCAAAATCTCGAGAGGATACGATTATCATTAATAAAACTCTTAACGTTGTCCATGTTTTTTTGAGAAAACAATTCAATTATACCTTCATGTCCTTGATATGGTTTCTTAACAAAAATATAAGTGTTCAGATCATGGTAAATATCATTAAATGAGAAGATGAATTATATAAGATCCCATTTTGTTTTCAAAATTTGAAATTTTCAGTATCACCCCGCTCTCTTGAATATCATAAAGTTCTGCAAATTTGTAAATTAATTCTAGAGAGTTGAAAGCACCACAAGGTGTGGGAAGTGTTTGTAAACCCATAGAGACACTGAACAAGTCTATTGGCAATGAGTAAATACATGTATGATACCAAGTCAACTTTGTCGGGGTACTAAACAGGCCTGCTGGCAGCGAAGCAATGTCGGGTTTAAGAAAATTATCAGGTATGTCTTTTTAGAATTGATCAAAAGTAAAGATATTATTTATCATGGATGTACGACTATGGACATGATAGAGGTGTTAGAGGGGGTTAAATGACATCCTTTCCGAGGCTATGGACGCCTGTTGGCAGCAGTGGCCCTGCCAACAGTATTGGAGGTGGTTGCCTAAAACATCGTTTCGCTCGTAATCTAGATTTGATACCAGATTACATTTTTGACAGAAACACATCTGATGTTGGACTATGTTATTTCCCGAGTTTTAATCTGAATGCTTGATTTGTTGTCAATTGTTTCTCAAATCTTCAGTTTTCCGATTCATCCTAACATGAAATTTCGGTGATGCAGAGATAACTGCTTCGCCCTGTACGTCGCCATTGTTGGTAGCAGTACATCATTTTTTATTTTGTACATGATTGAAAGAATTTTCATTTTTCTATAACTGCCATCAACCCATCTATAAACACTTTTCAGAGTTTATTATGACTGATTGGGTTAAAGCCAAATTCATTAATTTTTACTATTTCGATTTTCAATTGTTTTATCTTTAATTCACGACAGCAAGCATGAATTAAAGATAAAACTTGGCTTGTATTTTTAATAATTTTCTGCCTTAGGTATATCGTTCAACAAACCATTCATATGAAATAGAAATACAAATCTTATAAAATGGTTGTTAGACCCATTTTCTTGTGCTAATACGATTATTGTTTCAATGGTTTGATAGTTTTCGATTTGTGAAGAGCCTTTGATATTTTTGATAGTCCTGTCACGACTTCAATGGTCATACCAACAGTCATTCAAATGAATACCCACCCACTGTACTCGTGTCCTCACCTCACCTTGCTGTCTTAACATATTAATGAGCCTTTCATTACATGCATAGGGTTTTGGTACTCTGTGTATTTGGCTCTTATCACAAGGGATGGTAAGGATTACAATTAAACCCATGGTTTTTAATCCCACCATCTGGGCTATGATAACACACAGGCTATGTCATTTTTATGACCCCACTCTCCATTCATAATTGTTCCTGCTTCTCCCATGATTCAAACCTAAGACTATCCAGAGTCATCCCTGTTGTCTTCTGGTTATATTTTTCATGGCGCATGTCGTTCGCCTAGAGCCAAATGGATGCTAGGATTGACTTTCTCATGAAAATGCAATTGAGGATCTTAAAAGCCATGGCTGGGATGTTTTTCTTAAAATATTTGAAGGTTATAACCTTAAGGTGGCGAAGGCTTTTGTGCAGACCTTCGATGGTTGCAGAGCAAAAATTGGGGACACACAGTTAGAGTTGACCGAAGTGTTTGTGAGCGAAGCAATAGGGCTTCCATCGAAGGGTGAAAAATGGTTAAAAAATGCCCGAATTGAAGGAGTCCCGTGGAGTATCTTTATGACATCCCGAAAGATCAACTGTTGTGAAAAAGGTATTTCTATCTCCCTGGTTAAACCTAGGTGGCATAGCTTGTTGTTGATTCTCAAGCAATTCGTGACATGTGAGGGTCGATACGGGTTGGTATTCCTCTACCATATTCGTTTACTCATGCATTTCATTGGTTTTAGATTAGATATTCCATTTTACTTGTTGAGAAGTCTCTATAAAATGTCCAAAATATATAAAAGACAAAGTGTTGATTCAAGCCTGTTCCATCACGGATTGGTTAAGATTTTGTTGATGCATCACTTGTGAACCATAGGTGACTGTTGGGAGAATTTTTTGATAAGGAATGGTTTTTCCCAGACTGTTCCCACAGTAAACCTTAACTTAGATGAGCCACTAATTAAAGACCAGTTTGGTATTTCAATCGATAGACCAAACTTTACCGACAAAAACCCTCTAGACGCAAGGATGCTGAGTAAGTCTTCACCTATAGGATTTTCTGAGCAATAGACTGTTGAATTGAAGGTAATTGACCCTCTTGTACCTAAAATTAATGCTAGCCTGAACGTTATTAGTAATCTGGATGTTGAGAAACCTCGCAAAGGAACAAACAAGAAATGCACAGACTTAGGGTTCAAGAACAAAAGGGCAGGTCGCCAAATTTCAAGGAAGATAAGGAAAAGATTTGACACTCATCTGAGCTCGATCAGTCCGATCGAGATCGATGAGTGTTCGGATCCTGAGATCGAATATTTCTAGTTTTGGAAGACCCAAAATTTCATGGTTACAGGAAGAAATTTATTATTCCTACTGAACCTTATGATTTTGTGACAAATTTTCCACTGTGCCTCAAAGGTAAAGAGGGGTTCTCCGGTATTAGGCCTGGTCAGAAGAAAATAGAAGGTAATATTGATACACCCCTGTTTGACTGTGCACTTCATCGACCTTCCATCTCGCCTGTACAGTGTGATGTCTGTTTCCATTGGATCGAGCGGTATTACACCGACATCCCTGTCCTTCAAGCCCGAATTAAATCGATTACTGCTCAAAATGATTTTTTGAGGCAATAAAATCGTGACCTCAAGGTGCACTGAAAGAGGAAAGCTAAACATATCAAGAGATCAGAAAACATAGTAATCAAGAATGCGACCAGCATCAAGGCGATAATAAATTCTGAACTACCTGACTCCTCTTTAGTTAACATTTAATGGTAAAACAATTTTATTCCATTTCTGTTGTCTAATTCAAAATAAGTCGATTTGGAATTTGATTTTGTTTGGTAAACTAATAGTAGCTACAAAATCTTCAATTCTGTAGCCAAGTCTCTTTTTAAATAAAAATTAGAAATTAGTTATGAGTAATTTTCTAACTTATTAAATTTGTTTTGTTTTTCAAGAAATAGTAGATTCTGTTGTTGATCATCTGGAGGAAACATATTCGATTATGCATCTGAATGATTAGTAGTTTCTTTTTCTGTTTGTTTTGTAAAAACTTTGATCTATCTTTGATTAAAACCAACTATGTTATAAGTGGCTCCCAACCCACTATTTTGGTAATATTTTTTATTTTATGAGATCCTACTCTATCCCGTGAGACAGGAGAATGTGATCTCAGGTCACTTTAAATACTGTTCATTTTGTAAGTAAAGGACATCTTTGGCTGGAACAAGTTATAGGCATGTAATTCTTAGAACTATATGGACAAGTGTTTCACATTTTGGCTTTAGACCACTGTGACATTGCTCCATCTATGTTTTGACTTTTATACTATGATATATTGATATGTTACATAGCTTTAACTTCTTTAACATATGACATTTCATATTATTGAATGCTTTTAAATTTTGTCTATAACTTGTTGTTTCATATATTATCACTGTGATCATTATATCAATTTTATTATCATGATTTACGTGTGATGTTTAGTTGATTGATAAAATGAATGCTTTACATTAAGATTTCTGTTACTGTAATCGTTCATAATTATAAGATCATTGGACATACATGTCTACTATTCTATTCTTATATCCTAGCTATCAATAAACACCTGGAGTTTATTCGGGAGGAATTAGTACAAGCCTGCCATAGATTTCTCTCACAGGTGAAATGCTGGGGTTTTGGACCGCACAGAGACATAGACATAGTATGAAACTAATCTCAGGTTAGCTTTATTTCCATTCAATTTCTGTTATTTTATTTCTTAGTGAAACATGACAGTTTTAGATTGGATTTGACCATCACTCTATCCTTGTTTCAAATCATGTTTTATTTATGGTTCTTAGATATGTGATTATAAAACAAAAAATATAAAAATATGTGCATTCTTTATCTACTTTCGAAAACAATTACTAGACATTGATTTTGCAAGGCATTCACTTAAACTTGCAACTTGTAATTACTCCGTTCATAATGACATGTTCATATTTACCATTCTATTTAAAACATTTGTAAATAATTAGATTAAAGTATATGTATTATTATAGTTTTTAGTATTAAGTAGTTTATTTATTTTCATTGTTTTGGGACCCTAGTTGGCTAATGGAGCCATTAAACCCGTCAGAATAGATTACACCAAATGACTTGGGTTATTTAGACAACCTCGGTCCGGACCTATTCTTCCAGTTGACGACATGTCAAATTTTCCTGTCAACACGGTGTCACTAATATGCTTGATGATGATTCTGCACGACCCCCTTTCGGTACCATATTTATTCTTCATTTTCTCGACCAATGCTTTCTCCTTCATTTTTTTCTCAAGGAACTGCGCAGGATCCTCACGCCATGATGGCATCCCTGTGATGTATGCAATAAGCTCTACGTCTATTGAGACAAGATGTTCCAGCCACAGGTATCCACCATGGGTGACTTCCATCAGCTGCTTGACACAGTTTTTTGCATACTGGCCCCTCCCAAAGTGCTGGATGTCCAATAGGCATTGAATCCCATTTTTGGCCAGTCCCGCTGCCCACTTGACTGGTTGATTAATTGGTTCACCAAAGGGTCATATACCCACAATATGTGGGTAGACTTGCTTAGCGAACTCTGGGAACTTGTCCACGTCCATCACATCATGGTCTGAGTACCTCAATTTCTCCACGTGGCATGACATATTTGTTGTTATATGTACCCCTTCCAGAATGTGCGACAAGAAAATGACTGTGGTGGCTTGCCTGCGCGGTGACCTTGGTACCACATTTTTTCCCTTTCGCTATGGTGGATGACTCGAGGTTCCAGTCTCCATTGTTCGCTCTTCTACATACTCATTTGGTCAGTCGGTGGCATCTTCCACTGTTCCCTCCTATGGTTGTTCTGGCTTGGTTGTCTGTGACCTTTCCAGCGCAGTCGTTTCTGCTTGGTTTGGGGTCATCCCATTGACTCTCAGGTCTTATTCAGGGTTTTCAGGGTGCACTTGGTTTCCTGTGTCCTTAGCATGTTGGCCCTTTCCTCCTTCTGGTACATCCATGTCCATGTCCACTGGTGTTGTCTCTTGGGTTTCCTCCACAAGGGTGTGGGGCTTCCTGGTGTCATATCAGGCGACGAGATTTCGTTCATGTTGATGAATTCTGGAGGCTGAGGTGGTTGTTGTTCGCTTCCCTGTGGCTGCAGTGGTGCTCTGGTGCTTCTTCGAGGTTGTTTGGCAGTCTGGCTCGGTTCTCCCTGTTTGGGTGGTGCCATGGTGGTAAGGGTGTTGTTCGCCGATATTAGTGGCCTCTGCAACCTTAACTCTCTACTTTGTATGCTCTATTGCTCTGTGCCTTTCCTTATTTCACAATAACCTTTCCACTCCCGCTTGCTTGATTTGTATTGGAGTCATGTGAATCTTGTCAGAGATGTTACTGCGATTGATTTTTAATTGAACCGCCGCTTCCTACGTACTTTTCATTGATTTCCCTTGCCATCGCTAGTTGGCGCGATTAATGCGACGCCCCGTTATTCATTTCTGACATTCAATTCTGATAGTCGTCGTCATGTGGTGCTTATTTTACCATTTCCGTATTTCCCGATGTTTCCTCTTTGTTGTGACCATTGGCCTTGTCTCTGTCGGGCTAGAATTGTCGAGTGTGCACGCTCATTCTCTTTTCGGCACACTATACCTCTGTTGTTATCTTTTGATGTCCGACACAACGCGCAATTTTTTTTTTTGAAGTGCTAAGGGTTCGACTATCCCTATACAACTTCAGTCGGCTCCCATTGATCATCCCTCTGAGTTATGTGCCTCCTAAATCCTTCAACTGTACAACTCCCCCATCTGTAATAGTTTTTACTTTGTATGGTCCTAACCAATGCATTCTGAGTTTTCCTGGATGCTGAAGGGATTTACTGTCATACATCAAAACTAAGTCTCCTTCCTTGAAATTTTTCCTCTTGATATGTCTGTCATGCCAATATTTGTCCCTTTATTTCTCGAATTCTTGGTGAAACCCTGCTAGAATCCTATCTTCCTCCATGATGATCAGTTGATTCAGCCTATCCTATACTGTGCCTCGTTCTATCATGTTCGTAATCGCTGCTACGCGTAGACTGGGTACTAAAAATTCCAGTGGCACCACTGCTTCTTGTCCATATACCAATCTGAATGGAATTTGTCCTGTCAATTTCGTGCATGTGGTCCTGTATGTCCACAATACTGTTGGTATCTTTAGGTCCCAATCATCGCTATTAACGTTACAAATCTTCGTCAGTGCATTTTCAAGGATCTTGTTAAAGGCTTCCACTGTTCCATTTGATTGAGGATGATGTGGTGTACTCTTTTGATGATTAACTTCAAATTCCTTAGTCATAGCCTTAATAGTACTGTTAATGAAGTGAGTGCCTTGGTCACTCATCAAAATCCTGGGGAAACTAAATCTAGTGATCACTTGTTTGAACAAGAAGCGTGTTGTTGTATTTGCACTACAATCTTTGACTGGTGCTACTACCGACCATCTTGTCAGGTATTCCGTCGTAGTGATAATGTACCTCACTCCTGACGTTTTTACTGGTGGGTTAATTGGTCCCACAAAATATATTTCCCATTTTTCAAATACCTGCAAAGTTACCTGTGGTCGCAGGGGCATCGACTCGTCCCTTCTATTCGGTTTACCCACCCTCTGACATACATCACATTTCTGGCAGTAATCCTTTGAGTCTTTATGAACAGTCGACCACCATAGTCCTACGCACAATACCTTCTGCATGGTAGATTTTCCTGCATAATGCCCTCCTTCTATTCCCTCATGGGCTTCTGCTATAATTCTAGGCATTTTATGTTCTAGCACACATCTTCTCAAGATGATATCTGTGCCCATTTTGTATAAGTGTCTTGTAATTAGTTGATAGTCTGCAACCCAGACTACTAGGTTTTTCTTCTGCGCTGTGTTGAATTCATGTGGCGTAGTCCCTGTAATCAAGTATTGGATAATGTCTACGAAGTATTCGTCGACGATCTGGACTGAAAATAATTGTGCGTCCAGAAAGTTGTCCTCTAGATTTGTAGGTTCCTCCCCATTATTGATCCTCGACAGATGATCGGGTCCCGCGTTCAACTTACCTGGCTTGACTATTACTTTGAAGTCAAACTCCTAGAACATCAATAAACATCTGCAAATTCTCCCCCCCAACATTGGCTTGTTGACTAGGTATTTTAGCACTGAATGGTCTGTGAACATATTGAAATGTTTTCCCAGTAAGTAATGTCTAAACTTCTAAAGCACGTAGACCATAACTAGGCCTTCCCTCTCTATAGTGTTGTAGTTCTGCTTCGACTATGACAGTTTTCTGCTAGAAAATGCTATAGTATGATCCAATTCTCCTTCTCCCGATTGCGCCTAGCTCCAAGTGCTATGGCTGATGCATTTACATGTACGTGGAATGTCTTCTCCCAGTCTAGGAATACTAGTATTGGTGTGGTTACCATATTCTCTTTCAACGTATCCAGACCATGTTGACAATCCTCATTCCATTGGAACTTTGTGTCTTTCCTTAGCAATTTCTCCATTGGCGTAGTGATCTGCGCGCACCCTTTTATAAATTTCATGTAGTATCCTGCGTGTCCCAATGTCTCTCTTAGTTGAAAAACATTTTTTTGCGGTGGCAGGTTAACAATTACTACAATCTTGGTAGGATCTACTAGAAAACCTTTCTTGCATACTATATGGCCCAATAATATCCCAAAAGGTGTTCCAAAGATGCACTTCTTGATGTTTAATGATATCTGGAATTGCCTGCATCTTTCTAACATCAGCCGCAAGACCTCTACATGGTCTTTCAATAGACTATAGACTGTCCAATCGTCCAAGTATATCTCTATAAACTGGTGGATAAATTCTTTAAATGCAGCTATGACTACTCTGGAAAATATTGCTGGTGCATTCTTTAGTCCAAATGACATGACTGTGTACTAGTGGGATCCCCATTCTGTAGAAAAAGTGGTCTTGTATCTGTCTTCTGGTGCTATCTTGATCTAGTGGTATCCTAAGAATATGTCAGTGAATGAATAAGCTTCTTGTCCTCCTACGTTCTCCAACACCTCATCTGTGAAAGGTGTAGGAAACAGATCATGTAAGCACACATCATTCAACTTCCTAAATTCGATGCATATTCTTATCCCCCCTTGTTTTTTCTCCCGAACTATCATCGGACTTATCCATTCTAATTCTTCTACAGGTTCTATGATTCCAGCCTCCAACATCCTATTGATCTCAACTTTGACTTTTTGCTTATATATTGGGTTTAGTCTGTATGGTCGCTGTCTGATTGGTCTTGCCTCAACTATGAGTGGTATTTTCATTTCACCTAGCTCTCCCACTATGCCTTTCATTTTTTTGAACGTTGTTGGGAACAGGTCGTTGTACTCGCACAATAATTCTGTTATGCTTTCCACTGTTTTCTCATCCAAGTAGTCTCCAATGCTGGCCATTTTGGGATTCTCAACTATCCCAATGTTGACTTTATTCACCTTGATCTCCGCAACAATTACTTCTGATTCTAGAGGTGGACCTTCCACTTCTCTTTCGCTTTCAACTTCCTCAATCTGAATATCGTGCAGGTCATCTTCCTTTGGTACTTCTTCCTGCACATGGTAGCATGACATCATTTCTTTCACTGTTTGTCTGTTTTGTTGTTGTTCCTATGTTATGAGTTTAACTTCTGGTTCCTTAATGAATATAACCCCTATTATTTGTTTAAGTGTTGCATCTATGTTGGGGTTCTCATGCTCAAATGATAAAGTGACTATAAATTTCTACTGTAGTACTATCCAACTCGTAGTTCCTTTGTGTCGTTCTTGGTCTGCATACCAGTTTGTTGGGATGCCCTCTAATGTGTGTACAAAATGGTGAGGCCATTCTTCTAGTGGTGTCATTTTCCACAATGCTCTACACTTCTCCAAGCGTCCTGCTGGTGCCCCATGTCCATCATATTTCTGCCACTGGTTTCTTCTTTGTTTTGTGCCAAACCTAATGCGAAGTAACCACTTACATTGGTACCGGTCCTTGATTTTTTATTTGTGTGCGCCTCACCATCTTGCAAGTGTGGCCTTGAGTGCTATATCTAGTGCTAAAAGTCTCTGATTTTATAACACTTCATCTTCGTAGCGTGTCAAGAATGCCTATAGATTGTTCACCCCATGGAAATTGGGTAGTTCCCTTATCTCCGTACCTACCCATCTTACTGTGCAGTCTATTCTTGCACATCTTCTCGTGGAAACTTCATGTAGCCTCTGTTTCCAATTCTCTAAACTCGTATATGAGTCTGACGCACATGAGGTGATTCTCCACCAACTGAGTATCCCATCTGCAGTTGGGTTTATGTAATCCTCATCTCGCGCAGTTATTCTGTACAACTGGATAATTTCCTCCAGGTCCAAGCAAGTAGACTCTACGAACCTTTCCCCTTTCGATGGTTCTAATGGAAAAATGACCCTGTATTCTCCTGACTCGAAGGTCATTTTCCACGTCTTTAAGTTGATTATGGCCTGGTTGTAAAACGCCCAATCCAAGTCGAGCAATGCTGGATAAGGTGTTGTGTTGTCCACTACCTCTATTAGTTCGAAGTCATCTTTAGTGCGCACTCCATCCAGGTCTATTGTCACTCCTTTTAATATTCCAATTGGTAGAAATCTATGTTGATTTGCTAGTTTCAACTGAACAGGTGAATATCCTAATGTGGGCTCTCCCATACATTGCCATGTCTTATTGGGTAATACATTGACTTTAGATCCTAAATTCAGTATGATATCTCCCATGTTGAAATCTCCAATGTTGGCGTTCAGCCTGAACTCCCTACTTGTTCTCCTCCTTGTATGTAGGTGATTGACTGTTTTTTGTTCAAGCTTTCCTTCTGTCTCTATGCTACATATTTATAGCATATTTTTTAATAGTTTGACAGAGGATGGATCATTTATTAATTTTACAGATGATTGCAAAAATCCTTTGATCGTACTTACTTGTCCCAGGGGCTGCATTTCTTTGGTGTGATCCAACGATGGAGGCATCTCGTACTTTGGTACTTCCTTACTATGTTGTGCGGTTGAGGTTGACGCACTGTCTGGATTACTTAAATATATCCTTCTCGTTCTTCGCATCAAATTGTTTCCTTGGTTCGACATTCTTCTTCACCCATTCGCATCAAATTGTACTGGCTCTTGTCGTACTGCGTCGTTTCCTATTTTAGATCCTCCACGTGTAACTATGTTGATGTTTCTTCCTTCATCCCCCGCTTCTGATGAAATCCACTGAACATTCTGATTGTTTTGATTCCTCTTTTCCTGGAAATTCCCTAATAATGTAGGACATTCTTCCGTGTCATGATCCGATGCATGACAATACATACAAGTTGCTGGTGGAAGTTGACATTCTCTTGCATAGTGTCATAGTTTTTGACAATTTTGACATACCATTGGTACTTTGCCTCTTCCAAATCCTCCTCTTGCTCTTTCTCTGCCTCTGTAGCCATCTCAATCCCCTTGTGGCATGTTATACTGAGGTACCTGGTTATACTGCGCGATATTGTAGTGTGGCTACGCGGTATTGTAATGTGGTTGTGCTATGTTATATGGTTGTTGTGCAATGTTGTATGGGGTTGGTACTTGGTTACACTGAGGTGCGACTTGTCCGATCATCATTTCTGCCTGCACCCTATATGCATTTGATGTCCTCTCTCTCATCAAATCCATGGTTATACAATCTTTGTCATCATGGCCTACTGACTTGCAAAATTTGCAATACGAGCTCTTTGAGATTGTCTGGTACTTCTGCATCATTGGGCAGTGATATGTATCGTGGCCCTGTTTCTTACAGATTTCGCACCATAGTCCTCCTGGTGGTAACGGATTTGGAATTCATGCTGCCATGTATTGCGTGAATGTTGGACATTCGTTCTTATGGTGTCCTTCTGTCCTACATGTGGTACACCAAACAACTTCTCTTTTGTCCTTACTTTTGTTCTGGTTCAGCTGGAACGTTAAGTTCTCCAGATCCTCCTTCAACTCCTCAATGGATGGATCTGTCTTTTGATATTGATTTTCTTCCAGTTGCAGGGTTGCCTACAAAGCCTTTACCCGCGTCTGAAACTTCTATTGTTGAAGTGGATATTTCAAGTGTGGTAATAGTGAGTTGACGAATAGGTGCTTATGCTGCATATCTGTCATGACACATTTCAAATTTCCTTTCAATCGATTGAATCTCTTGTCAATATCCCATACAGATTCTCTTGGTTTCTATCTAATCTTTATCATCTCATTCATGTATTGGTCCTCTGAACTTGGCTTCTGAAACTCATTTATCAACAACTTCTTGATATCTCCAATCGTTATGGTTGTCCCTGGCGAATTGTTTGTGGCTAAAATCATATACCAATCTAGTGCACGATCCCTTAATGTGATAACTGACTATGCAAGTTTAGTTTCCTTATCTGTGATATGTTTTTCTTCCCAAATCTTTTCACAGATAAACAAGTGCTTCTCTGGGTCCTCTGATGCTTCTCCTTTGAATTCTAGTAACCTGATGGTTGGGTCATGTCCTACCATCTTAAATGTTGAACTAGTATCTCTGAGCGGTGTATATACTTGACTAATGCTTCCTGAACTATCTCCCCCAATTGTTGTTCCTTGTGTAGATGTACTTCCTGCTGTCTTCCTTCTCCCAAAATTTGGTTCTCTAAATGGTGGTGTTCTTCTTGGTGTGTTAGTTGCACATGGGTTTATGGGTTCCACATTGACATTAGCATGGATATGATTGTCACCTTCTATTCCTGATCTTGGACCTCTCGTCTTCCTCTCATATTTTGCGCGCAAAATTTCCTCAATCTCCTCCACATCCCGAAGATCCTCTACCTCCTCTTCATCACTTGCCAAGCCTTCCCTCACGGCTACGACTCTCTTCTTGGTGTTTACCTTGTATTGGTAGGGTACTGTGCGTCTTTCCAGCTGTCTCCATGATCCCCTTGATCTGGTTTTTGTCCATCATAATTGGGTCCAACCTTTATCCCCTTCTCCTTCCATTTCTCCTTTTCTGGTCAGTGATTCCCCCCTTCCCCCATGCATGTGGGGAATTTTAGTTGTCTAACTCCATTGTCATTACACCTTTTTTATATAGCAATATCTTAATGGAAGTATATAATGATATGAGATACCTGCCTTGAATTCCCTTCAAGAATTCTTGTTCAACTGCGTTGTATGACTTTGATGTATCTACTGCAAACTCTGTGATAAATCCGACAATAATGCTTTCTAACCAAAAATCTACTGTGCGCATGAATTTATTATCAATGCATTGTAGCTGCGCGATCTCTTTTGGATTCCACTCTAGTTGTATGAGCTGATTCGTTAGATGGTTGTCTTTTAATCTTTTGATCCACTCCTTCAATATGAGTGGGAAATCACAAAAAAATACTTCATGTAAGTCGGTGAATACGTACTTGTCAAGATACTTGTGCGGTGTTAACTTTGGGTTTCTGTTATCTTTCTATGTAAACTCTAGCTCCTTTGTCTTTAGACAACTCTCTATCTCTGCCTTTGTGGGATTCCACGGTCTCAACATCCCCTTTTATCTTCACATTCTTTCACCTTCTTGTTGTCCGATTTGGTCTTCTTTTGACATGTCTTCCACAGATCTCATGTGCTCAATCCCATTTCCTTCCAATCATCTGACAACAAAACCATTTGTTGGTTTTCTATTCCCTTTTATCCATTTACCATAATAGATTGACCCCGGTTCATAACCAAGAAGCTTCCCAACAAAATCCCTTAAAGACTATCGGCCCCTCTGGTCACCCAGAAGGAAACACAGTACACAGAGTGCACTACATAGTCTTACCCGAGATAAATCTATGGGTTCCTTCAATACTCAGGTGTTTGCAACCTGAGACTGAGCGAGATTTTTTCTTATACATCACAACCTTTGTTTAGTCTATTTAACATCCTGTTATAACATTTATTCTATGCATGCATGTAAAATACCAAATCTACTTAATCACTTCATTTATTCAACATTCATTCAACATTCATCAACTAATCATACATAAAGACACATTTATTCAATCCCACAACACAGTGCTACCGTGGTCCACCCCCTCCTGGGCTACGTCCACAAAGATTTAGATCTCAGGCTTTTATTATGGTTTATAAAGATATCACGCCATGTGTGTTTTAATTATTAGATCTCACTCTCCTCAACAGGCTTCTTGATCCTTGCAAGGATGACCAGATTGCACCAGGCTCCTCAGCCTGCGATCTAACCCTCGGGACCGAGTCACTCATTCCCTTCTTATCTTACCAACTTAATGATCAGTACAATTCTTACAATACTCTTCCTCTCTGTCCCCCTTTCTCTCCTAAGTACTACTTATTTATATTTTCGTCTCACCAGCCATTACAATGTATTACAAAAACCCTAACCCTAGTGTCATTAGGTCTTCCATGCATGCGCGTGTGTTGTTTTTCCTTCCAGCTGTGTCTTTCCTCTTGCATGCCTTTCTTCCCAAAATAAACTTTCTTTCTGATTCATCCTGTTTCCAACAGTTAGCAAGCATATGATGTAAATTTTAAATGAATACCATGCTTAGCTCCGACTCGACAGTGGGTTCTAATTTTTTGACTAAGTAGAATCAAACACATGCATAAGTGTGTTCCTTGCCTCTCTATTCCAGACATTACTTCACTGCTAGCGAGCATCCATAGCCCCGTCGAAGTTTCTTTGGTATCATATAAGCATAGTCCCAGTGCCAACAAGTGTCCAGAGCCCCGATGGGTTTACTTATACTTCCGACACCATTAATGATGCTTTCAACTTCCCTTTATTTTAAAGTATGCTTTACCCTTTGAATTTGTAAATAACATATAGTCTGCAAAGTCAAATCCATTTACCTAATTTCATATACCTCATGGGTATCCAACCTACTTGTACAAAAAAACATGGCACCATTCATGTGTGTAGTGTTTTGCATGATTTGAACTAGGCCTACTTGAAATAAAACTGGGTATCCAACTCAGTCCATGTAAACCAAAAACATGGTAGCATTTGCATGTGCATTGATTTTCATGATTTGAAATAGGCCTACCTAAAAGACATCTTCCCTACCCACTTCATCAACCAAGTCATGATTCATGTGAAAGATATGAGGCCCTATCCCTCATGTATCGGTTTTTTAGGGTATAATCAAATCTATATTTAAAATTCTGATAATGCAAGACCATGGTCACTACATTATGGGGCACCTTCACCTACCATGTTATACCTTTCGATCTCAAAAAGGTTGAATCCACATTTTAGTGTGTAATTTTCTATGGTTTTTACGATTTAGCCCACATTATCTTAGATTACCTTGATTATCTCACTAATTGGTCAAATAAATGATTGCAACACTTAAAATACCTATGCACTATTTTATTATGGTGCTACATGCATAAAATTCATTTTAACCCTCTCAAATGTGTCATCTACATCGATTTTAGTCACATAGTGGAATTCGTTGTCTCCTAGAAAGGAATCATGGTGTACCCATTAAAATTCAAATCCTTAGTGAAATACTACCTCCACAAACATTGCACCAGTTACAAAAACTATAGGGAGAGGACAACTTTTTAAATCCACTCAATCATCATAATCATTCCATTCTGCAAGTGGGGGATTGATTTCATGACCTGTAACCCAACATTTGGTGGTGGACAAGAGTACATCATCATGGTAATTGACTATTTCACAAAATGGGCCAAGGCCATGCCAACCTACAACAACATGGATGACACAACCACTCGATTATCTTTTAACCATGTCATCACTTTCTTTGGTGCCCCTAAGAAATTGGTCTTTGACCATGGAAAAAACTTTAGGAATGATGTCTTCCATTGAATTCCTTCCTAACACAACTCCATATTTAGAAAAAAGAGTAGTCACAATAGAGAAAATTAACAAGTATTGTTGTAGTTTGTTACGGAATAATGAAGCCATGAAAAAACACTCCAAATCCCACTATGACCATCAGGTATACCCTCACACCATTAGTGAAGGTGACTTAGCCTTGGTTTATGACACAACCAATGATACATTAGGTCTAGGAAAATTTGAAACTCTCCAATGGGCCCCCTTTATTATCAAGCACTACTTAACCAAAGGGGATTACATGTTGGTTTTCTCAGAAGGAGACCTCTTCAAAGGCCTTGTCAATGGGTTATATTTCAAGAAGTTTTACCCATGAAACCACACTCACTATATAGTCAATAATGTATATAAAACTTTACCTTTTTGGTTTAGAAATTAATTTTTTGTGTTCTTCCTTTGATTTTTTTATAAAATTTCTTGATGATTTGCTTTCTTGGTTTTCTAGTTGATTGACCCACCACATACCACATTAGTTTTTTTTTATGGACCTAGTTATTGGAATCAAAATCTAGCTTCATTATCTTGGGCCATTTATTTACCCTCCCAAATGCTACTCCACTCAAGTGGTGTGTGCATAGGACCAACCACCAACAATCATGTTGAATACATCATGGTGATTGAATTGCTCATTGATGTGACACATGTTCAAATCGAACACCTCAAGGTCCACTTGGATTCACATACCCTCATGGAAAAATTGACAACATCTATCATGTTTGTGATCCATGTAAGAAATATTTACAAGTTAATATTTTATCAAGGAATTTTGATACCGTTACATTTATCCACATTTGTAGAAGTGATAATCAATTTGTAGATATCATTGCAAATGAAGTCCTATATTTGCATTTGTCTCATTAACACATTCATAAGCACTAGTAAGTAGAAAACAACATTGCATAGCATTTGCATCACACTATTAACCATAATGAATTCTAAGAAATAAAACACATGAATACACATTTTGTTCATCATCAAACACATAATCATAAGTGGAAAAAAATCATGTGTGTGTGTGATCTTTTTATCAAAATTATTGATGATTTGATTTATTGGTTTTCTAGTTGATTGACCCACCACATACCACATTAGTTTTTTCTTATGTAACTAGTTGTTGGACTCAAAATCTAGCTTCATTAGCTTGGGCCATTTATTTGCCATCCCAAATGCTACTCCACTCAAGTGGTCTCTGCATAGGACCAACCACCAACAATCACATTGAATACACCATGGTGACTGAATTTCTCATTGATTTGACACATGTTCAAATCAAACACCTCAAGGTCCACTTGGATTCACAGATCCCCATGGAATAATTGAACAACATCTATCATGTTTGTGATCCATGTAAGAAATATTTACAAGTTAATATTTTATCAAGGAATTTTGACACTATTACATTAACCACATTCCTAGAAGTGATAATCAATTTGTAGATAGCATTACAAATGAAGTCCTATATTTTCATTTGTCTCATTAGAACATTCATAAGCACTAGTAAGTAGAAAAAAACGTTGCATAGAATTTGTATCACACTATTAACCACAATGAATGCTAAGAAATAAAACACATGAATATACA
This sequence comes from Picea sitchensis, assembly GCA_010110895.2. Lineage (NCBI taxonomy): Eukaryota > Viridiplantae > Streptophyta > Pinopsida > Pinales > Pinaceae > Picea > Picea sitchensis. The sequence goes on along the minus strand of SNQJ01S0024610.1, from coordinate 201,224 downwards.
TTTTGTTCATCATGAAACACATAATCATAAGTGGAAAAAAATCATGTGTGTATGTGTGTGGAATTGATTGTGTGAGTCATGTTTGATTCTGGAAACCCTCCCATACCGTCATTGTATGCGTTTAGTCTAACCATGTCAAATCTCATTCCATATAAGTACAACGTTGGCCCCATCAACATGTCATTTATAAGCGGGGTCAAGTGCATGAGCAGGCACACCTTATTGTTGGATTTTGATAAAATAACCAAAGAATATTTGATTTTAAAATTGTTTGTGTGAGTCATGTTTGAGTCCAACAACCCTCCCATACCGTCAATGCATGCATCTAGTCTAACCATGCCAAATTTCAGTCCATACAAGCACACATTGGAAAAAATTCAACATTGGCCCCATTCACATTAATTATTCTATAGGCTTGTTGTTTGATTGTGTAATTGATTGTGTGAGTCTTTTTTGAGTCTAAAAAACCTCCCATACCATCATTGTATGCGTCTAGTCTAACCATGTCAAATTTCAGTCCATACAATCACAAATTGAAATCCTTTCAACGTTGGCCCCATCAACATGTCAATTATAAGAGGGGTCAAGTACATGAGCAGGCGTGCCTTATTGTTGGATTTTGATAGAATAAACAAAGAATATTTGATTATCGAATTGATTTTTTTACTCATGTTTGAGTCCAGAAACCCTACCATAGCGTCAATGCATGTGTGTTGTCCTAGCATGTCAAATTTCAGTCCATAAAAACACAAATCGGAAAAATTTCAACATTGGCCCCATTCACATTAATTATTCTATAGGCTTGTTGTTTGATTGTGGAATTGATTGTCTGAGTCATTTTTGAGTCCAACAACCCTCCCATACCATTAATTCATGCATCTAGTCTAACCATGTCAAATTTCATTTCATCAAATTGGAAAAATTTCAACATTGGCCCCATTCACATTAATTATTCTATAGGCTTGTTGTTTGATTGTGGAATTGATTGTGTGAGTCATTTTTGAGTCTATAAACCCTCCCACAGCATCATTGTATGATTCTAGTCTAGCTATGTCAAATTTGAGTCCATACAAGCACAAATTGAAAAACTTTCAACGTTGGCCCCATCCACATGTCAGTTATAAGCGGGGTCAAGTACATGAGAATGCGAGCCTTATTGTTGTATTTTGAGAAAATAAGAAAATAATATTTGATTGTATAATTGTTTTTTTGACTCATGTTTGATTCTAGAAACCCTTCCATAGCATCAATGCATGTGTGTTTTCCTAGCATGTCAAATTTTAGTCCATAAAATCACAAATTGAAAAAATTTCAATATTGGCCCCATTCACATTAATTATTCTATAGGATTGTTGTTTGATTATGGAATTGATTGTGTGAGTCATGTTTGAGTCTAGAAACCCTCCCATGCTATCATTGTATGTGTCTAGTCTAACTGTGTCAAATTTCATTCCATACAAGTACAAATTGAAAAACTTTCAGCCTTGGCCCCATCCACATGTCAGTTATAAGCGAGGTCAAGTACATGAGAAGGCATGCCTTATTGCTGTATTTTGATAGAATAATAAAAGAAAATTTTAGTCCATAAGAGGGGTCAAGTACATGAGTGGGGTAAAGTACATGAGAAGGCATCAATGCATGCATCTAGTCTAACCATGTCAAATTTCAGTCCATACAACCACAAATTGGAAAAATTTCGACATTGGCCCCATTCACATTAATTATTCTATAGGCTTGTTGTTTGAATGTGGAATTTATTGTGTGGGTCATTTTTAATTCTAGAAACCATCCCATACCATCATTGTATGTGTCTAGTCTAACCATGTCAAATTTCAATCCAGACAAGCACAAATGGAAAAACTTTCAATGTTGCCCCCATTCACATGTCAGTTATAAGCGGGGTCAAGTACATGAGCAGGTGTGCCTTATTGTTGTCTTTTGATAGAATAAGAAAATAATATTTTAATGTCGAATTGTTTGTTTTTTACTGATGTTTTATTTTGAAAAACCTCCCATACCGTCTATGCATGTGTGTTTTCCTAGCATGTCAAATTTTAGTCGATAAAAAACATAAATTGAAAGATTTCAACATTGGCCCCATTCACATTAATTATTCAATAGGATTTTTGTTTGGTTGTATAATTATTTTTGTGAGTCATGTTTGAATCCAAAAACCCTCCCATATTGTCAATGCATGCATCTAGTCTAACCATGTCAAATTTCAGTCCATACATGCACAAATTGGAAAATTTTCAACATTGGACCCATTCACATTAATTATTCTATAGGCTTGTTGTTTGATTTGTGGAATTGATTGTGTGAGTCATGTTTGAATATGGAAACCCTCCCATAATTTCATTGTATGTGTCTATTCTAACCATGTCAAATTTCAGTCCATACAAAAACAAATTGAAAAACTTTCAACGTTGGCCCCATCAACATGTCAGTTATAAGCAGGGTCAAGTACATGAGCAGGTGTGCCTTATTGTTGGATTTTGAAAGAATTGATTTTTTGAATCGTCGAATTGGTTGTTTGAATCATGTTTGATTCCAGAAACCCTCCCATAATGTCAATGCATGTGTGTTTTCCTAGCATGTCAAATTTTCTTCCATAAAAGCACAAATTGAAAAAATTTCAACATTGGCCCCATTCACATTAATTTTTCTATAGGCTTGTTGTTTGATTGTCGAATTGTTTGTGTGAGTGATGTTTGAGTCCAAAAACCCTCCCATACCATCAATGCATGCATCTAGTCTATGTTGGATATAGTGTCATTAATATATTGGTATTGATGTCAACAGTGGATATCATTGATGTGATGATAAGTTAGTATGACGAATTGTCATTGATATCAACAATATTTTGTTAGCATATAATGGTTGATGTCAAACAATTGAACGATATGCATATATTAAAGTTCAGGAGAGTTAGCAATCGTTGGAGGACTAGTCAACAATCAAATCAGATCAAGACCGTTGATATGCACGCAAAGATGGGTGATGAATTAAATCACTCACAATCCACATCGACCATCGATGTCCGTCACTCGCCAAATAGATCTACGACTGGTGACAAAAGGGTAAAATTACAAAGGGTGGTGACATGACAGTTTTTGCGCTTTATTTTAAAGGGCGCGCTAATCTCAACGACCGATAATCGGGCGCTCAGATCTACGGTTGACGGGGAATATCAGACCCCCCCGACCTTTCTTCCTTTAATGGTGGGGGGGGTCTGAGTTGGTGTTTTTTCCCGTGAGGGGCCCTCATAATGTGTCTGGTTCCTATTAACTCGGACCCCCCTCACTCATTACCACTTACCGCCTACCCCCCCCTCCGAGTAAACCACCAAACCACTCATCCATACCACCTCTGAGCTCTACCGCCACACTCCACTACCCTACCTACACGTCACACTCCACTACCCTGACTACATGTCACACTCCACTACCCTGCCTACATGTCACACTCCACTACCTTGACTACACATCACACTGAAGTGAAGCACGAAGTTGCGAAGTAAATGGTGGCCATCCACCTCAATGCTTGATTAAGTTCTAGCCGTCAGATTAAGAAATGAAAGGATGGGTGTAAGGATCAAATCTGACCATTGATCTGGTTCCATGAAATAAATCGTCCGATCCGATGTCCAAACTGTCGTCCATCTCATCAGGGGATTAAATTGTGACCGCTAATTGATAAGTGCTCAAGCACTTGATTGTCCTAGCATCTAGTCACTACCATTGATCATATAGAATAAGGGATTTAAAAGGAAGAATATAATATGTCACTAAAAGTTGATAAAGCCCATGGTTTTGTATCACTCGGTCACATGTAGTGGTTTGAAGGAAGAGCCTTTGCATAAATTGTTTTCTGTAAATAAATTGTAGAGATTCGAGATCGAGTTAAAAGGATGAAATTGATCCATAACTGTGATCAATTTAGGAAAATCTTTCACCATAAAAGTGAGAAAACAATGATTATGGTTAATTTAAATGAAGAGGTGCGATGGTCCAAACAAAAGGACACAATGTATTACTCTCACATCGTTTTGAATATTATATAAACGAGGAAGAGTGTTGAGAATAAAGTGTCTCTGCAGTCAGAATCAAAATATATGTTAATCAGAGAAGCAGAGAAAGATGCAGTAAAGACTTACAACAAAAGTTTCTCCAGATTCAGAAAATAAGGGCGGTTGGGTGGTGCAAGGGCAGGTTGGCGCCTGCAGAGGGAGTTGGTACTTCATTGTCAGTTGTAGTTGACTAAACAGGGGGTCGTAGCCTCCTACCAGTTGGTGTTGGTGAACAAGGGTGTGGGTGAATCCTGATCAGTTGGTGCTGATCGAAAAGGAAGAATGTCTTCCTTCTATATAACATGTAAAACAAAATTTTGTAGTTAATAGAAAAGAGTTTTTGGTTTTCCCATTTGGGTTCCATGATAAAATATTTTGTTAAAATTATGTTTGCATTAGCAAAAGAAAAATTGATATAATAATTGTGTCACTGATTCACCCCCCCCTCTCAGTGATAAGATATGATCCTTCAATTGGTATCAGAGCAGGTCTCTTCACAAAAGGTTTAAATCACTTGAAGATGAATATACATTAGAATGGATCAGCAGTTGAATATGTCATCAAAAATCCCCCTATTTAATGGTGAAGACTATGTCTGTTGGAGTGTTAGAATGAAAACCTATCTGATGTCCATTGGAATGGAAGTATGGACATTAGTGGAAAAGGGATATGATGTTCCAAAAGCCACTCCCATAGAAGTATAAGACAAGAAATTTTTTTGGGAACATGCAAAGGGTTTAAACACACTACAAGCTAAACTTAATAATAAAATCCTTGCTAAGGTACTAAACTGTAATAATGCAAAACAACTCTGGGATAAATTGGAAACCATATATGTAGGAGATTGCAAGGTAAAGAGGGCCAAACTCCAGACTCTCAGAGTACAATATGAAGGTTTGAAAATGAAGGATGAAGAGAATATGTCCAAGTACTTCGAAAGAGTTGATAATATTTGTTAATGCAATCAGAGGATTGGGAGTAGAAGTGTCAGACAATGAGTTAGTTGGAAAAGTACTAAGAACACTACCTATTCTATACAATCCTAAAGTGTCAGCTCTTGAAGATCGGGAAAATCTATATAAAATCACCATGGATGAATTGTATGGAATCCTCATAGCCAATGAGTTAATATTAGGTCATGAGAACCTCCCACAAGGAGAGGCAACCTTCAATGTGCTCAAGAAAGCAAAAGGTCAGAATAAAAAACCTCAATCCAACCATCATGAAGAATTTGATGTGGAAGAAGCTAATTTTATTAGAAAACTTCAGAAAGGAGCAGGGAAGTACAAAGACAAGTTTCCTTTCAAATGATTTAACTGTGGCAAGGTTGGCCATTTTTCATCCAAGTGTCCCTATCCCAAGGAGGACCTTGAAGATGAAGAAAACAAAACTACACAATACAAGAAGAAGGAAAAACCCAACTACAAGAAAAAAATTTACAAAGGGAAAAATAATTTCTACTAAAAATAAGAAAACAACAGTTCATCAGAGTCCAACGACAGTGATGAATCTGATGATGATGAAGTCCTTTTTCTAGGTATTGAGGAGTCTAATGAGATAGAGGAAATTAAACATGAGAAAGAGTCAGAAGATGACGTAGAAGTTAATATGGAAGAAGAACTTCTTAGTGCCTTGGATGAATTAAGAAAATACAAAACTAGATATAGACAACTGAAAAGTTTTGTAGTTGAACAAAAGGAAAAGCATGAACAGAAAGAAAAGGAGATGGAGAAATGCATGAGCAACCTGAAAAACCAAATCCTAGAAGAAAATAGGATCGAGGAAAGTCTGGAAAAGTCTCTTAAAGAAAAACAAATAAACTACGAAAGAATGGAGGCATAAATAGTTCACATGAGAAAAGAACTTGATGCAAAACTCATTCAAACAAAATATGAAAATAGCTCTAAAATATTAGATAAGATTATTACCACACAAAAGGATTCAGGTAATAAAAATGGAATAGGATATCCTCAAGAAGAAAGCCGAGTTAACTTAAAATATTATGCAGATACTCTCCTTAGTACATTCAAGAAGAAAAATGAAGAGAAGACAAGTAATGATCAGAACTCCAGAGGACCACTTCCACCCATCAAGAAGGAAGATAAGACAATACCAAAGAAGTTTTATCAAAACAAGCATCCTCGCATTTTCTTTGGTTATTGCTTTGCATGCTCTAATTTCGAACACAAAGATATGAATTGTAGAGCATATTGAAGGAAAAATTTGAGGGTTAAGAATTATAACCGTAAACATAACCAAGTAGTAAATCAAGTCAAAAGAAGAAAATATAACTCTTTTGCACCTCTATAAGAAGGGGACCTAGAATGCTTCAGATGTCATAACTATGGACATAAGACTAGTAATTGCAGATTAATGGAAGTCTCAGAACAACCAAGATTCATTAGAGAGGAAAATAAGCTTTGGAAAGAAAAAACATCAAAGAAGGAATGTCTTATTGCCTTAAAATCCCGAGATAAAGAAGATCTATGGTATGTTGACAGTGGGTGCTCAAAACATATGACAGGAAATAAGGACAAGTTTCTGAACTTAAAGAAACAAAAGGGTAAAGTTACATTTGGTGACAATTCTTCAGGTAACATACTTGGGAAAGGCACTGTGAGCTTGGGAAAATACAAATCCAAGAATCTGTTTCTTGTTGAAAAACTGAAAACTAGCCTATTAAGTGTCAACCAAACCTGTGATCAGGGCACTTTTGCATCTTTGATTCCCAGAAATGTGAGATTAGGAGAGAAGACACAGGAAAAYTGGTTTGTACTGCTCCTGGAACTCCTGAAAATGTGTATATACTAGATGCAAAATTGAATGAGGAATGTCATATGAATCTAACAGATTAAATTTGGCTATGACATAGAAGGCTGGGACATATTAACTTTGACAATCTAGTGAGAGTCAACAATCTTGGTGCAGTAAGAAACTTGCCAAAGATCATAAAGCCATCAAATACTATGTGTAGACATTGTCAACTAGGAAAGAAAACTAGAATAAGGTTCAAAGAAAAAGAATACTCAACCTCAAAAACTTTATAGCTTGTTCAAACTGACCTTTGTGGACCTACAAGGACCAAGAGATTACAAGGAAAACTAGTTTGTACTGCTCCTGGAACTCCTGAAAATGTGTATATACTAGATGCAAAATTGAATGAGGAATGTCATATGAATCTAACAGATTAAAGTTGGCTATGGCATAGAAGGTTGGGACATATTAACTTTGACAATCTAGTGAGAGTCAACAATCTTGGTGCAGTAAGAAACTTGCCAAAGATCATAAAGCCATCAAATACTATGTGTAGACATTGTCAACTAGGAAAGAAAACTAGAATAAGGTTCAAAGAAAAAGAATACTCAACCTCAAAACCTTTATAGCTTGTTCACACTGACCTTTGTGGACCTACAAGGACCAAGAGATTACAAGGAGAGTCCTACTTTATGTTTTTCATTGATGATTTTACTAGAATGGGTTGGATATGTTTTCTCAAAGAAAAATCATAAGCTCTTAACAAATTCAAAGCCTTTAAAATCCTTGTTGAAAATGAACAGGAGAAAAAAATCAAATGCCTTAGATCAGACAATGGTGGTGAATTCACTTCAAAAGAGTTTGATATCTTTTGTGAAACCCATGGAATAAAAAGACAATTCTCTACTGCCAGAACACCTCAACAAAATGGGATTGTTGAGAGAAGGAATAGAACAGTTCAAGAGGTTGTAAGGACTATGCTTAATGATGCAAAATTGTTCAATGGATATTGGAGGGAATCTATAAGAAATACAATATACATATTGAATAGAGGTCAGCTCAAGATTAATAGTAGTAAGACTCCTTATGAACTATGATTTGGAAGAATTGTTAAAACAACTTCTTGGGCTGGGTTTTCTGAATCTTTCGAAGTAACCAAAAGCTAGGGTTCTGGATAGTCACGACCATCGCAGAGGAAAACATGAGCACTAGAGGAGGGGTTAAGGGTACCCCCTCATAAAAGAAGATAGTGGTAGACAGAGGGAAAGTGCCAAGGGGCATATTTTTCAAGGCGACAATGGCAGGTACCTCGAGATCTGACCCAGAAAAAGGTCAGGAAAGGAACCAGGGAAAAAGTGAATGCATGGAAGAGGAAGCCAAAGAAAACCAGAATGAAACGCAAGACACAACGAAGACCAACTGGGCAGAAGGGCGCAACCCGTGCAAACCCAAAACAACACTAATACCCAAGGTGATATTGGAGGATCCACAGACGCAACTCTATAGGGATCAGATGAAGGTGCATGCACTAATATGCAAGTTTATGAGCTTGTGGCCCACCGAAAGAACACTGCGCAACTGGATCAAATATCACTAGAAGCCAAATGGGGAAGTAGAGCTCGATCTAGGCTCGAAAGGTTTCTTCACGATAGTCTTCATAAACTTGGAGGACAGAGATAGAGTCTTTGAAGGAGGGCCTTACTTCCATGCATCAGCAAGAATGTACATGCAGCCATGGAAGGAAAATTTCTCCGCAGAAAAAGAGACCTTCAAAAAGGTGTCGGTCTGGCTGAGATTCTATTCCCTACCTTTATACTACTGGTTACCCTCTACTTTTGAAGCAATAGGGAATAAACTAGGGAAATATATAAAGAGCACAGAAGCCACCCTGAAAGGGAGATACACATCTTATACAAGAATATGTATAGAGATGGATGTGTCGGGAGCACTACCAGAAGCCATAAGCCTAGAATTCAGGGATGAGGAATGGATCCAAAACATCATTATGAATAGATCCCCTTCCGATGTAGAAGGTTCCATGAACATGGTCACATGATCAGGGAATGCCCTCTTAATAAAAAACAGGAAACAAAAAACCCCAAACCACAAAAGGATGAGGATGGGTTTGTTAAACCAAACCCCAGAAGCAGAGCCAATAAAAAGAGGACCAAAGCCCATGCAGGGAATAATCCAGAGGTCCGGAGTAACCCGACAGGACGGGATAAAACCAATAAAGGGGCAGACGCTGATAGGGATATGAAAAAATATTAGGAAGTCAGAGAACAAAAACCAAACGAGCCCACCAACCGACCAAATAATCAGAAGGAACAGGGAAGCTGTGCAACTCTGATGGAAGGAGAAATCAGAGACGACAACACCCCCATGCAAGAAGCAGAGGGAGAGGCAGAAATGAAACTGAGCGAAGTAGGCACAAAAGATCCAGAACTCAGAGACCTTATGGAAAGGGAAGGGATAGATCTCATGAACATATTGGACCAATGGAAAAGAAAGGGAGTATACAGTGTACCAATAGATTAACTTGACCGCATCTAGTACCTGTTCCTCCTAAGGGAGGAGGCCAAATATAGAGGCCTAAAGCGAACACATGGGGAGATTGGAAACCTAGGAGTCAAAGCCGGTGAGGGACAAACACATCTCTCACCCAAGCAGACGCAGAGGAAAAAAAGTAGGAAATCAAATAGTGTAGCCCTACAAGATCTTGGAGCGCTACTGATAAATTAGGGGAAGATCAAGAAACTCTTCCCCAAATCCCCCCCGCATGTTTAAATGAAGGTTATAACTTGGAACATAAGAGGCCTAAACAACCCAAGAAAGCAACGAATCCTTAGAAATAGATTAAAACACGAACAACCGGATCTCTGTTTTATTCAAGAGACCAAGTGTAACATAGACAAAATGGAAACATTCAGTCAACAACAATTGTGCAAGTACAAGATGGTGGATATTGGAGGCCACCAAATGACAGGAGGTATCCTCAACCTGTGGAATCCACAAGTACTAAGCCTAATAGCAGCCGAAGCGACAAGGCACACCCTCACAGTCTGCATGCAACTCATTGGAAACACAGAGGTGATTTTATGCACTAATGTGTATGGACCCCAGGTGTCAGAGGATAGGAGAGGAATGTTAAGAGACCTAGAAGATCTTAAAAACTGAGCCAACAACCTTCAATGGATCCTAGTCGGGGATTTCAACATCATCACGTCACTGGCAGAGAAAAAGGAGGTAAAAGAAGATTAGAGAGATATACATAGGAGTTCTCAAAATTCATAGACACAATAGAGATGGTAGATCTGAAAACCAATAATGGTTGGTTCACCTAGAACAATAAGAGAATGAACCAACATCAGGTAGCAACAAGACTCGATATATTCCTAATGTCAGAGTCAATCATTATGCAGGGGCTAACCTTATACTGCAACATCCTTCCATGGGGGGGATCAGATCACTGGCCAGTGCAACTAGAAGTAGGTTTCCAAACCACACCAAAGAACAAACCCTTTAGATTTGAGAAATTTTGGCTTGAACACCTGAATTTCAAGGAAATAATCAAATAATGGTGGTGTGAGGAGCATCCAGAGCAAGGAACAAGGATGTTCAAACTCTATAAGAAACTAAAACATATCAAATATAGGCTAAAGGAGTGGAACAAGGACACTTTTGGGAATATAAACCAAGAGAAGAACAACATTGAAGAAAAAATGAAAAAAATCTAGGAAACTTGCATTTCAGAGGGCTACAATGAGGAGCGGAAAAAGGAAGAGATCCAGATGACCCAGGAGTGGGAAGAGAGTTTCCAGCAAGAAGAAAACCTCTGGCGACAAAAGTCCCGGATCAGATGGCTAAAGAACGAAACACCAAGTCTTTTCATAGAACAACCATGGCCAGAAGAGCCCATAACAAAATCCTGAAGATTCGGGACCAGGATGGAATAGAGAGAGAATCACATAAGGACATCGAAACAACTCTGGTAAACCACTTTCATGGGATAGCTCAGGAACCCAACCAAGATAGAACGTAGGCCATACAAAAGATAATCCAACATATCCCTCGCCTGGTAACATAATAACAAAATAACAACCTAAACAAGCCCTTAACAGAGGAGGAAATAGACCAAGCACTCCAGGAAATTCCCAATGGAAAATCCCTAGGCCTAGATGGTTTCATAGTGGATTTCTTCAAAGCATGCTGGGATGTTGTCAAACATGATGTATATGGGGTAGTGGAAGACTCAAGAAGGCCATCCTCCATTTTAAAATCACTAAATTCTACAATGATTACACTTATCCCCAAATAAAATGAATCCAAAACCCTCGATCGGTAAAAACCTATAGCGCTGTGCAATGTGGTGTATAAGATAATTTCCAAGATTATAGAAAATAGATTAAAACCACTCCTACCCACATTGGTCTCCCAAGAACATGCAAGGTTCATGGAAGGAAGGCGAATAATGGATAAAATCATCTATGCTCAGGTACTCATCCACACCTTGTAGCTTCAGAAAAGAGGAGGAATGATAATACAACTGGACCTAGAAAAATCTTAGGACAAAATTAGCTGGCACTATATGGTCAAGACCCTGGAGGCCTTCAGCTTCACCCAACACTGGATCAGGTGGATAATAAACCTAGTATCCATTACAATCTTCTCGCTACTAGTAAATGGAGCCCCAAACAAACCTTTCTGACCCATGAGAGGCATCCGATAGGGAGACCCACTGTCCCACTTCCTATTCATCCTAATGATGGAAGGTCTCAGTCGCAGCATAAAAAGCGTAACCGCAACATGGGAAATAAAAGGTATCAAACCCTACAAGAATTGCCAGACTTCTACACACCAACAGTTCGTGGATGAAACCCTACTTCATGGCATGCCCATGCTCAAGAGAGCGAAATCCTACAAATGAATCTTAGACGAGTTTGGGGAAGCCTCGGGAGCAGAGATAAACCAGTCCAAATCTATGATCTTCTTCTTTAAGACCAACCCTAGAATCCAAAGGAATTTGGCCAAAATCTTGGGATTTGAATGCAAAGCACTCCCAACTAAGTACTTGGGCATCCCCCTGACAGAAAAAGCTTACAAGTTGTCAACTTGGGAAGGAATAGTCAATAAGCTACAAGACCGGGTAAAAAATTGGACGTATAGATCCCTCAACCTAGCTGGAATACTCATCCTAACCAAGTCAGTTCTGCAAGCTATCCCAACCTTCATGATGTCAGTTTTCCCAACCCCCAAGGGGATTCTACAAAAAATAAGAACCATACTGATCCAGGTGGATATCGGGGGCCACCCACCTTTTCTAAATGGCTCAAAACAATTTTCTGGCCATTTTGAGGGCCTAAATGAAGTTTTTTTGAGATTTAGGTTCTCAATGATAACCAAAGGAATGATTGAGGCCCCAAAATGAATCTCCTCGACGATACCTTTCCAACGAGCTATCACACGCCTAAAACGGAGATCGTATGCAAAAGTTACGACCCCGGGAAGTTGATGCACCAACTTACC